>JADRCC010559816.1:0-10711 GCA_019843855.1 Hylomyscus alleni
TTTTTTTTTAATAATATTATCTACTACATGGTATGGGTAAATTTTCACAGTAAACTATTCCTAAGAAAGCAAATTTATAAGAAAAATTATAGTGATTTTTAGTTTGATGGTGCATACTTGAGCAAGTCAATAATTGCAGCGACCTAGTTTTCTAAAATATGAAAACCCCACATGTGTTGTCTCAGGCAATTTGTTGAGTTTCAAATTATTTCAAACTGGGAGCCTATATGTAGGGCAGGTGTCTCTTAAATCCCAAATCATGGGCTGCGTGCTGATGCTTGCCTTCAAAGCTCGGGGGTATTTAGAAAAAAAAAAAAAATAGTAACGGCATTGTTGAGAGGAGGGAGGGAGAGAGGAAGAGCGGAAGGAGTTAGAGTAGGGGGGAGGGAGGAGTCGTAAGGAACAGATTCATTTCCTGGACCACCTTAAAAGCGTTCTTGGTGTTTCAAGCAACCCACAGGCAAGGTCTTGGTTAAAGACTAGTGCTAAATCTTTGAATCAATTAATTCAGGAGCCTGCGCAGAGCCACCCTACTTAGCTGCATGGAAGGCGCGACTCCAGGCTGGGGTTTCACCAGTGTGCCTCTGTGGCTCCCCTATTGTCGCGCTTGAAAAGAACATTCCCACAGTGCTGGCTCTAAAAACAATAAACATCGTATGTAAAAAGAAATGACATAACCTTGGCACTGATAAGGAGCGTTTCCCAGGGCTGCGGGGACTGTCTCGGGAGGGGCGACAGGCTACCCCCACTCTGGGGCCTGGGAGGAAGTGTCCAAGGAGGCCTGCTGGGGCCCTTGGGCAGTCCCAGCACAAAGAGCCAGGAGTGGGCAGGTCCCTCCCAGCCTCTGGAAAATCAATCTAAGGAAGTCTGATGCCATGGAACGGTTTCCTGTCCACTGTGTGGGAAACCTAGCTGAGTGCAAACGCCGGTAACAATGGGACAATATATTACAATAAACAGGAAAAATAGCATTGGCCACGGAAATCAATAGCCTGAGTTCACCAGGCATTCATAAGATTGACAAGTGAATAAATTAAAACCAAAAGGTTAGCACACTGAAAGAGAAGTTAATTTTATGTCCGCCCTGGAGCCCCTCTTTTGAGGCGCAAATTAAGACTGTGTATAATAAAATGAACATAAAGTCTTGCATTTAAAATAAAGCTTTCCGTAGGACTTACATGGTCAGACAAGCAGAGATTCCTTTACAGGCTTCCCCATGCATGGGTAGTCTCAGTCAGGCTGCATTTGCAACCCCCTCCACAGCGTGACCAAAGACTTATTTAAAGAAATTTCTTGCTTTAAATAAACCTGCTCTCAGCAGCCAACTGTTCCTCCAGGAAGTGATGGGACACCCCAATTCACTGTAGAAGCTTACCCAAGCAGAACCAAATGAAGCAGCCCGCATGCTGCTCTTTAATTTAAAGGAGAGAGGAGAAAGCCACTCGAGGCTCCTCCAAACCCCCAAATAATTATAAACAAGAGAACGTAACTGACTCTAGAGCCCACCTGGGTTAAACAAACAGATCAGCTCACGTCTTCCAGCTTTGCAACAGCTTCCCTTCTTAAAAAATGTTTTCAAGTTTGGGCTGTCTTAAGCCATACAATTGCTTTAATTAGAATTCACCGGTGAGCGTGGCTGGTGACAAAGTGTTCGATGTACCAAATTCCTTCTGATTACTAATAAAGACACAGCCTACTTTGGCTGATGGAGTCACTGGCTGAGGATTTTGAGACAATGAATTCTCATCCGGGTTCTGCAGCTGAGTTTCACTACAGCTTTATTCCTTTAAGTTTGGACCTACCCCAGTGTCTGAGCATTTGTTTGATCATATCAGAGTAGAGTAAACAAGTCTCTGGCGGCAGGTGAACTATTCCGTGGACTATCAAGTTTGACTCGAAAACCACAGGGAAGCTTTGCTGGGCTTTGAAGAGGCTCTGGGGGCATCCCTGGTTTCTCCAGTTTTGTTTGACTGTAGCAGTTTCTGCCCAGTGAGGAGTACTGATGGAATCTACTGTTTAGGGAGGCTGAATGGTTTAATCTTCAGTATATATTAACTAACCAAGGAGGTGCTGGACACATGACGGTGAATTTATGAAACTGTCCACCTGGGAGCTCATTAAATCATAAATTCAAGACAGCCAGAGTTTATCTAAAATAACCCCCCTGCTATGTTCTAGGAGGTTGTGGGGAGGTTTATAAATAGCTGAACAGAATCCTTTGATCAATTTATTATATGTAATAAATCCCTAAATTTTGGAGGGGGTGAGAACTTGGGGTTGCTGTTGTTTATGTTTTGAGGAGTTGCCAAGGAGGGGCTAAAAAGCCAAATTTTTATTTATTTATTTATTTATTTATTTATTATAAACTCAATAAGTTTTTATTTAAGAGATTTCACATGTGACTTCTTCATTGCTCATGAGGGTTATTTATTAAATTAACTCATTTTTCATTCTATCCTTTGCAGCTGATGAAAGAGAAGTATCTGCCATAGCCAGAAGAGGGCAGTATATCCCAGGGAAATTTCTGCTTACTTAAAAGGTAACGCTTACTCTACTAGGAAAAAAAAAGTCCTAACGTGAAAGCTTTTGCCAACATTCTGGCGTCAAAACGCAGGAAGACCTCAGCACTTCCTGGAAAATCCACTCTGTTGGTGAACCTTCCCACCCAGGACTCCATATTGTCTAAAGCAGCCAGAAATAGAAATTGACTTCCCCTCCTAGCTTTTGGTTTAATTTAGCATCAACCTGCCATGCAGCAGAAAGGGCCGGGGCTGCATTCTGAAAAAGCATAGAGCCTCTTTGCTCAGTGTTAACAGGCATCAGCAGGGGCTGATGTCAGCCAGGCCTGCAGTCAGCAGCCAACAGCATAGCTCTGGAGGCTCTGTGTCCGCATTCCCGAGGGAGGCTGACCCTGTTCCCTCGCACAGCAGCATCCTTCTCCAGTCTTCCCAGTCCGGTTTTCCGCTGTACGCCTGACATCATGGGAACCTTCTGCCTGCTCACCCAGGGCTGAAGGAAACAGAATCCCAAGCAAGTTTTCAGGTTCACCCTTGGGCCTCAGGTTCTCCTATAAACTTGAAAGGAGACATTGGGTTTGAAAAAATTCTTTCTTAGGGCACATCCCTTGATTATCCTGTCTCTTGCAATGGGTAAGTGACACTTATGAGGGCCTCCCACCCACAGGAGCCACCTGCCTTGTCTTCTCAGCTCTCCCATGACCTTCCCCTTCAAAAATCGATAACTCCAAGTCGGTGGGCCCCCACTCCCCGACTCTCCAGTCCATTGTTCTGAGGCCTGACTGCTTCTCTCCTTGTTCATGCATTTCACTTTTTATTGCTCGGAGTTTTCCTTGGTTTGGTCTCTTCCAAGGAGAGTAAATCAAAGGGTAAAGGCCAAGGACTTACATGAGCACAGGGAGGGTGTCGTGAAACAAAGGCAGCTGTGCCTTATGTAACTGCAGTCAATCAAATTGACTTCGGTGAGTAGGACTGGGGTAATTTCAGTAATGAGTGGGCTTGCTTTTTAAAATTCATTGTATTATGAAAAGGAGGGGGAAAAAACGAGTTTCTGAGTAGCTACCTCTCCTGCTGAAGCGACATGAACTGTAAGGATTTAAAAGTCGTTTCCTTCTTTAAAAAAAAAAAAGGACCTTTTGGCTTTAAATGTGTCTTTGGGTTGTATGTTGGTTGAACTGAGGGACGATAGGAAGCCAGCATTTTCAAATACCAAATCAAAGCAGAATAAGAACTCATGTTCTTTAAAGAAATATTGTGTTGTAATTCTGGTTATGCCAATTTACTTTTAAAGGGAAAAAATAAAACTAAACAACGGTTATGCTGTCTCAAAGAGCTACACAAACTCACATTGCCCAGCAAACGCGATTTCTGCACTCTACTCCAAAAGACTTGGCTCTTTCAGCAAGATCTCACCCCAGATGAGGGCTTCCTGTTTGCCTCTGAACAAAGGACCTTGAATGCTGATCACCTGGTGGCTTTGTCAGCTCTCAGCGGCATCTGGAGTGATTTTGAAAGTCACTGTCAACATTTTCTCTGCTGGTCAAAATCCAGAGGGTGTCTTTGTGGGTTTGTACTGTTTTGCATGTTCCAAAGCTGTAATTATTTCCATTGATCTCAGGGAAAACCATACTGGCTCTCAATCCTGACAGGGATTTATGGGCCAGAGCCTTAGGAAGTGTCTGGCAGTGACTCAAAGACTTGACCTTCAGGCCAGACTCTGAGAGAAGTGCAGCCAACAAGTCCTGAGCAAGCTCTCATCTTCCATTTCCTAAATAAGCCCGGAGCTGGAGATGTCTCCCGAAGAGGCTGATTCTCTTCAGTGGTAGCATGGCTGGCCCATGCACCCGTGTCCTAAGCCCAAATTTGTTCATCTTCATTTTCATTGGTCAAGGTTTTAACATCTGGGTACCGGATAGAAAAATACACCAGCATTCCTCTGCCGAAGTATGCAAAGAATGAAGCCAAGTCATCTTGAAACTTCTCCAGCCTAAACAGTCGTGGCTCTCTGTGTCTATGGTGTCATAGCCTACACCCTGGCTTCGCTAAGGCCATATAGCTCACTTTCTAAGGTCTTCCTAGCCTATGGCTCTGGGGATTGAGCAGTGTGTTCCCTGTGGCCTGACTAACGTGGGCTGATGACGCTGGCTCACTTGCATTAGCAGTTCAAAAACATTTTTGTATACCTGAATGACTTTTGGCAACTGGTTAAAAATAGACACCTCTAAGCCCTTTTCTTAGAAACTCACATTTCTAATGCCACAGAAAGCTGCTTTTTAAATAAGCAAATTAACAGGAGCAAATACTGTGTATTTTGAGAAGTATTTCTTTAAAGGCCTGGTTTGTTCTCATGTGGTGTTCAGTCTATTTCTTTGGTTCTACTGTGCTTTAAGACCTATACTGATGTCAATCAACCAGAATATCTCACACAGACTCTATCAGATACCGCTAACTAAAGATACACACATTTAAGACTAAGTTAAAAAATGTTACATTTACTCCTGTGGAGTGCTGACAGGTGAAATATAGGTGGCCCATTAAATCTGAAGGCTAACACACACACATAAATACACATACAAACACACACATACTAATACACACACACATACATCACATACACAAACATATACATACATGCACACACACAAACACATACACACTGTATGTTAGATTTATTTGTGTGAAAAAAATTATTTAGTGCCTCTCCAAAACTCAAATTTAGCTTTTTGCCCATATTTACAAAAGTCATCAATCCTACTCTAGGGAAATATCTGGATCTGATCTGGTTTTTCTAATCAGGCATTCTATGGCCAATTTGCACCTGGAGTCTGTCCTCAAATGTTTTTGTTTCTTATACTTACTGCTTCTATTCCTGGCTGTCAAGTAAGTTACTGTCCTGCTTATTCCCAAGGACACAATTGAGGTTGGTGTTTTTATTTTTGTAATAAAAACAACAATAGCCACAACCCTGGAGACTATATGTCACTGAGGTGATTCTATACGAAATATCCATCTTCCTTTATTATGCGTAACTTTCCCCCAAGTCTATGAACCCTGCTTTTTTTTTTCCAACTCTAATAGAAAGCATTCATATAGACTTGAAAGACCTGGTTTTAAACACTGCATCTACCATTTACCAGTCATACAACTTCAGACAAATAAAGAGATATCCTGAGCCTCAGTCTTCTCATTTATAAAATAGAGATACTTAGGGACATTACAAGAGGTTAATGAAATAAAAAAATATAAGTTCTAAGAGCTGTATTTAATAATTAATAATTCCTCTAAAAAGCCTTCATTCATCAATTTTTTAACTCCTTATAAGAGCTTCAAATTCAAACTGGCAAAAATGGGAACTAGATTGCTTCTCGTTGCTCTTTAAGTCCATCACAAGCATAAAAAGAAATAAATCCATAACAATAAAGGAAAGGAAGCCATCAGAGACTGGAGTTACTGGAAAAGAGCAAGCCAAGTCTATAGGTGTAAGAATCAGAGGCCTAAGAACACCCTCCAGCACAGTGCTATGACGGGACTTCAGGAAAAAGGCATACTCCCGTGCAAAGGCTGTGGGGTAACAGGGAGGTGCAGGTTTGTAGAGAGGAATAGAAAGTATGGCTACCAACCATGCCAAAGATCCTCTTCACTGAGGATCTTCAGCACGGAGTTAACTGGGGATTTGGCATAGGAAAAGCAGCAGCGACCCTGGGAATTCAGTGTAAAGCTCATGGTCCTGCCTTTTAGATGAGTTAGAGAGCTAGGGAGAGCCTGTGCCTGCTCCCTTCACTAAACATAGCCCATGTGGACATATATCAAGATGGTTCCTTGAGTGTCAGTCACATGAAGGAAGTCTGAGAGCTGTAGGAGACAGGTGGGGAAGGTCCCAGCTAACTCTTCCGGCTTTCAGTCTCATCAGTGAGTGGATTGCCAAGAGGGAAAGTTATCAGTATGGGGGAAGGCAGGACACAGGAGAAAGGAACACAGTCTGTAAGAGGTAAGCCAGGTAGAAAACAAGGATTTGAAAAATGAGCATTTTCAAAGCTCTCTCATGGATATGAATCAGAGAAGCCAGAGCAACTGTCCTATTTACAATGGCTACTGTAACAAAATTATAATCAGAGAACAGGTGAGGAACCACTCATGACTGTTGAAGTGTGGTTATAGCTCTATGTCACCTTGACACAAACTAAAGCCATCTGATAGGAGGAAACCTTAATAAAGAAAAAGATTCCATAAGATCCCAATGAAGACAACCCTGCAGGCATTTTCTTAATTAGTGATTGATGGAGGAGAGGCCAGCCCACTGTGGTTGGGGCCTCCCCAGAGCTGGTGGTCCTGGGTTCTATAAGAAAGCCCGTTGAGCAAGCCAGGAGTGAGCAGTACTCCTCTTTGGCCTCTGCTTCAGCTCTAGCCTCCAGATTCCTGCCCTGGTTGAGTTCCTGTCCTGACTTCCTTCCATAATGAACAGTGATGTGGAAGTTGCCTTGGCCATGGTGTCTCTTTAGTCAACAACATGCAATATCTTCACTGAAGGACAGCTTTTCTTTGAGTGATATATGGCATCGTGCAGGTGAAGGCAGCTGTGCTCACTACTCAAGAGATTGAAACACTTCACCTAAAGACAGAAAAGATGAACAGTGAGGCTTAGTCTCCACCCACTCTGATCAATAGGGGTTAACTGTGGGCTTGGCCTGTGTTTTAGTGGAAGAACAAAGGAATAATTCAAAGTTCGATACTCTGGATTAACATAAATACCAAATCTGTGGGGTACTGGCTAGCAAGATCGTGTTATAATTTGAGGGAGATAAAAGAACCACCAAATAGGAGGAGCTCAGAAGCCTCATTTGTGAAAACCAAGAGAGAATTGGGGAAATCAGTGATTCTAAGTCATGTAAGAAATGGCTTGAAAGTATCAGAATTGAGAAGTGAAGACCCCATATTGGCCTGACAGTAGGAAAGGTGGCTATATTTTAAATAACAAGAGACAGTAACTGCACTGGCTGGTTTTGTGTGTCAACTTGACACAAGCTGGAGTTACCACAGAGAAAGGAGCCTCCCTTGAGGAAATGCCTCCATGGGATCCAGCTGTAAGGCATTTTATCATTTAGTGATCAAGGGTGGGAGGGCCCACTGTGGGAAGGGCCATCCCTGGGCTAGTATTCCTGGGCTCTATAAGAAAGCAAGCTGAGCAAGCCAGGGGGAGCTAAGCAGCATCCCTCCATGGCCTTTGCATCAACTCCTGCCTCCAAGTTCCTGCCCTGTTTCAGTTCCTGTCCTGACTTCCTTTGGTGATGAACAGCAATGTAGAATTATAAACTGAATAAACTCTTTCCTTCCCAACTTGCTTCTTGGTCATGATGCTTTGTATGAGAATACAAACGCTGACTAAGACAGTAGTCAAAGTCAAGAACAAGGTACCTTTGACCTAGAGATGTGAGATGTGACAAATCACGTGTGACCATAATACTGTGTCACCATGATGGTGTTGGATACTAATTATATATAGTTATGGTAGTACTACGTAGTAGGTGGCCATGATTCTTTGTGACTGTAGTAGAGTATGGCTACAGTGGTATATAGCTATGATGTTGTGTAGCCATGGTCGTATATGGACATTATGGGTCCAAAAAGTGGTGTTTTTGTTTTATGGGAAGTCTTACCAAGTGGTATCAGGATTTACACATAAGACAATGACAACAATACTCATGGAAATGATTTATTTTCAGTACATCTGGTGAGGGAACTCACAGTCAAAAGTCATTTAAACATTAGGAAATCCAAACAGGGAAACAGAAGACACAAGAGGCTTTGCAAAATATCATCCCTCGGACTCCTCTGTAGAGAAGATGTTTCCAAGCAGATCTGTGTTATCAGCATTCTGCTTGGGAAAAGCGACTGATTTTCACCCAAGCAGAAGAACAAGCAGGAGAGGCAGCAGAAGCTGCCTCTGTGTTTCCAAAGACCTGTGACTATCCCCTAGAGCTCCTAGCAAGTCGTCCCAGACGATAACACAGGTAATCCTGATGAGCAGATGCATATTCCAGACAGAGTTTCCAGAATCTATCCTCAAAGGACACCAGATGACACTGGAGACCTCAGAGCAGCATAGAGCAAGTCACAAGATGGAGAGCAATTACTGCTAATGGCCACCAGGGTCAGAGGGCAGTGAGAGAATCTCTGGGCCCGGAAGATGGAATGTCAGCTTCATGTCGTTCTAGAGATCCACACAGGTCAGTGCAGACATCACAAGGACACAGGGCAGCATGGGGCCGGAATTACGAGGCACAGCACATCAATTCCGAGTTCCTCTGTAAGGAGGCAAAGTGCTAGAAAGGAGGTTTCTAATTATCAGCAGTCCGGACACCAAATGGGAGCAAATGTCATGGTTTTCACTTAAGGGAGACAAGACTTCATCAACACACATGGAAGCCAGGCAGAGAAAAGAAGCATCCATGCTAGCTGGAAACCCATGGCAAGTGCAGACCCCTAAGTAGCCTTCATGTTGATGGGAGAGGCCCCCATCATCTAGTTATTACACACTTTCCAGACATTAGACAAGGAATATGCTCATTTGCCTTGGAAGGGGTGTGGCCAGTGAATTTTTTCACAATGGCTTATATATAAAATGTTTGCAAGAATTTGAGCTTAAGAGGCGTGTGGACAGAAGGTGCAGGCTGGAAGGTTATGAAATAACATGTATCAGAGTTCCCTGGTGTTGTTTCGAATAGGAGGGAGGGGAATCTCAGAGAAGTGGGGGTGAGATGGGAGGTCCTGCCCATGGTGGTGATGGCACTTAGAGGTGGAGAGAGTAGAGCCATCTATAGGCAGAGGAGTCAGCGTGGGGTTTGCAGGCAGCATCCTAGCATCGCATATTTGAGGATCTGTTATTAAACCACAGATGCTAGAAAGACACACCTGGCAACGTCACTGTCACCGGGTAAGGTGATGACAAGAGGCCTGGGTATACTGATGAACAGAGCAGACAAGCCTCAGCCCTGTTCTGTTCCACTTTACCAGTGTGACTCGGTTTACTCCATCCAGTAGTCACATGACAGGGAGGAGACAATCATGTCTACACCATGGATGCGGGCTTCTTTCTGAAGCCAGCTTCGAATCCATGATGTCCCAGCAATACAGTCTAAAATCTCAATGTTCGTGTCTCTAAACATACCCTGTTTACACACGTGTACTCTTGAGCCACAAAACCCCTGCCTCAGTCCCATACCCCCAGGAAATCATTGGCGCTACCTAGATTTACTCTGATGAGGAAACAGCTCTTACCTCCTCCTTAGCTTCGGCCTTGTGTTACAGGCCAGACCACAGTGCATGGTGTTCTGAAGAAATGTGATGAGCCGACCTTGCTTCCTTATACCAGAGCTCCGTCACTTAAATGTCGGTTCTCAGCGGGTACCAGGCACAAGGAGGGCTAAATTATTGCCCGGGAGGATCAATGAATCCCCCTTGAACAGCTTGCTAGCTCTGAGAAGCACATGTGTGGTACACAGAATAGAAGTCAGCCTCTGCTTGTCACACAGCAGGCTCTCCCTGGAGGAAACCAAATGTGGAAGCTTCACACCGAGGTCGGAACCTCAAGATTTTAATGCTGGCTCAAAAACAAAGTAGCTCATATCTGTGCTCATGAATAATGAGTAAAACACAGGAAAAAGAACATAGCGAGCGAATGCACTGAGAAGCTAAAACACTTGCTAAATGCTTAAGTTTTTTTTTTTTTTTTTTTTTTTTTTTTTTTTTTTTTTGCAGCGTTCAGTACCTCTATTGCAGAACTGATACTACCTGTCACATGACGCCTTCTTAGAAAGTGGGGTGGGTTGTTTTTTTTTTTTAACCGATTGTGAGCTCTGGTTTTAGCCCCCTTCCCCCCGGACATGAGCCTCAGGCAGGAGACCCTCTTCATAGTGGGCCACCCCTGGAGCTCACACCTGCAGATTTGTCTCCTTACCACCCACCCTTGGTCCTCTCTGCTTCAAGGCCACTAGCATTATTTAAGAGACTGGCTGGTGTCTAGGTGTGCCTTCCTATTCTAATAGGTGTTTCTCTTCCCTCTGATTTCTTGGTTTCTACTCTCTGCAAGGGACCGGAGGGCAGGAAGCAATTATCATCATCATACACACACACACACACACACACACACACACACACACACAAACCCAAAGTGTCTTTTATCCTGCTCTCCAAGACTC
>JADRCC010559820.1:0-17339 GCA_019843855.1 Hylomyscus alleni
CAGGTTAGCTGCCTGCCTTCCTGGCATGCCATGACCATAAAACAAACTGAACATTTCAGGAATGACTCATTTGATTAGAGGATCCAAAAATAACATTGACAGCTAAAGAAGAAAAGAGCAAAGCCCCTTTTCTAGAAGAGTCACTAATGGTCCCTAGGCAAGAACAGAAAAATAATGGAGGAGGGATTGCTTGTTCTTTATACAAAATTAAACCTAAACTTCATAAACATCTTTGTTACAGAGCTGTTTAGAAAGAATGGCTTGCATTTGGTTAAAGAAAGATCATTCTGTTATTTATATCCCTTTATGGACTCCTTTGAATATATTTTTTAAAAATTGATTTCATTGTTAGAAAAGAGCTATGTATGTCAAGTCCCACACATGAGGTCTAAGAGATAGAGGACTTTACTGCCTTGGTCTGAACTGTTGTTGTACATAGAGTGACTATAGAAACTACATAGACCACCTGATCCCCAGAAACTTTATTGTAACTGTTTCTTGTTTATAATCTCCACAATAGAGACCTCAGGAGCCCTCAGAAACCCTGATGACAGAGAGACCTCCCCTTCCTTGACAAAGAAGATTAGGTCTTTCTAGCCCTCTCTGAACCAGAAATGAAGCATGGGAGCTATGTGCCATAGAAAGGAGACAAGGGCAAATCTAAATCTTTGCACGTGCCCCATGCAATATCAGCATCTGTTATGACAAACAGTACCTGAGACTCCGTGCCCTCCATGCTGTGAGTATCTTCAAGGACCATACTATCATCACACAGAAAGTGTTGATTTTTCCAGAATGCATCTATCTCCAAACACCCTCAAGTAGTGACAGACACCCCAGGAAAACAGCATATGCTAGAAAGTGGAACCCCAACATGAGCTTCATTAAACACTCAAAGTCAAAAGCTACATTGCTTGGTGGAGAAAGACTAGGAGTACCTAAGTCATTTCTCTTGCTAACATGGACTTCATCATGAACCTGCTCTCCAGCCTGTGCTGGGATCAACTCAAGCTGCCTCTAAAAATGCAGCACTGGGCTTGAGTTCAGAAGTAAGAGGGCTCTAGTGCAACCTCTACTCAAGATGCTTTAGTGGATCAGAGGAGTAAAGTGTGGTCTGCCCTGACCACTTCAGGTTTTCCCTTCAGATTTATCTGTACATTAGGACAGAGATGTCCATTCCAAAAGCCACCCTGCACTGCCTGTTCCTCAACACAGCTTCTACTGGAGTCTTATTGCTGCTCCAGGCTTACAAAGAGTCTGCCTCCTCCTTTCTGTAGGAGCAGTGGTCTGAAGACACAGTATATAAAGAGAGACTGGTGAGAAGCTTAAATGTCCCAGAGCTTAAACTTCAATCTCTTCAGAAACCATCTCTAAACCAGTGCTACCAACATTGTATAACATTACCCTTTAGTATATTTTTAAGTGCTTATAAACAGCCTTGGTACTTTTCTAACAGAATATTTTTTGTTATCTCAAGCTGGGTAGTTGAATCTCACAGTATCCTAGCAAGAAAGAACTGGAAGAAGAAGAAAAACACTGAAAGGCATATTATGATGTGTCTTTTCTTCACTCCAGTGTCATGCCTACCTTTTGGTTACATGGATTTAGGAAGCTCTGGCACAAAAGACAAGAAATATGTACAATTCTTCCTATTGACCCATTTTAGCAAAATCAGGAAAAATATCTACTTGACATCCTGAGGCTTAGTCACTAGAACCAGAGCCCCGAGTTGAGTGGATGATGCAGTATGGTAGAGAACCTTGATAGGTCATTGACAGGCCATTTCTTTTATTAAATATGGCTGGCCCGCCCTTTATCTCTTTTTCAAGTCTCTGTAGGTCACTATTTTCTGTAACCTTGGAGGAAGAAAAGAGAGGAAATAATTATTAGATCATACATCTCACCTAAGGTATGTGTGTGCTTCAAGGTGGTGGGTCAGGGGTGCTCAAAGAAATGACCCGTCTAGCCCTTGTAAATCTATGGATTTTGCAGGTTTAATGTCTTTAGTGCTAGACAAACCTTCCTCATTCAGAAGAACTAGTCTGGGATTTATGTGTTAATCCCAGAAGCAGACTTAGTGGATGGGAGAATGTGGAGTCTCTCCCCATGTTACCATAAGGTTTGTTTATACCAGCACTTTTCTCCACATGTAATGCAATCCAATAAGGCCATTGGTATCCTAAGTACCAGAAACTCTTAAGTGGTTAGAGCATCATGCTTTCCATGCTCTCGGCGGCTGGCTGGTCTCTTCTGACCTGATTGGTCACACAGGAGCCCATCTCTACTCAGTGTCTTTTCAACCATCACCAACCAGAAATCATATAGGCAAGCTTACCAATTATCACAAACAGGACCTTAAATTGTTAACATAGGTAACTGCCATCACCTTGGAGGAAGAAATCCCTTTCCACACACCTGCTTGGGCCTGTGCATGCGACATTCAAAGGGTTCCATAAATGCGGAATTTGGGAGTCAATGGAGCACCCAAAGACCCTTGAACACTTCGGATTCTGTTCACATGCAACCCTGCCACAATCATGAGCTTTTAATTTCTTATTCTTAGTTACCTTTTTCTGTTAGACTCATGCTAAGTTTGTTTATAGAATATGTATTTTGTTTAACCAAATATTAGTAACACAGGACATTTTTAAAGCAAATCTTTGGTAATCTTTATTTACACTGACATTTAAGTCAACCACTGGAGAACGTCCTCACAAATAAATTTATGTCATTCACAAAAATCTCTCAACCAAGCACCTACAATTATATTGTGCCTTTAAAGACTATGGCACAGGTAAATGACATATAAACAGAGAGAAATTAACCAGGAGTAAACATCATGCTAATAGAGATAAATGTAGACATGCTACAGGGAATTCAGAGCCAGGAAATTGTTGAAGTACAAAACAAGTGAATTAAGGACCGGAGAATACTGAGGAAGAAGGAGCAGAAAATATATAAAAACCAGAGGCTAGGAAAAGATCTGCAAAATGTCATGCTCTGAGTGTGTCAGACACAGGCATAACAATATTATTTCATGGCAACTTCTTTTAACATGGTTTTAAGGTTGCCTGCACAGGGTCTGAAGAAGTGTAGTCGTGGCATCAGTTAGTCATGAGTAGGAGAGGCCCCTGTAACCTACCTACCCTATTTCAACTAATTAGCTGCTAGAACATTCTAAGAGTAATGGATCATTCTTTTCAATTATGTTCCAAGAATTCATCCTACAAAGTACCAATGGACAGCTCCAAACCCATGGTCATACAGAGGATCTTAGGTAAACTCACTGAGTCCAGAGAGAAAAAAAAGAGTCATGAATGTAGGAAAGTGATTCATGGAGAAAATGGGACATTGACGGGGATGAGAGAGAGAGGAGAAAATAGCATGTGGAAGAAATTCCAATGATTATAAATATGTGAGATAGCCAAAGAGATAAGTTAACTAATAAAAACTTGAAATCAAAATAATGAAACCATAACAAATGTGAGAAATAACACAAGGACCTAAATATCTTTGACACAGCTTTTTAAGATGGAGTATGAAAAAATATAGCTTTTGTTGATTTGGTACACAAAACTAAACTATGTCATATAGATAAAATATGGTAGACATTACATTGCTTTGCATCTTTTAATTTGGGGAGCATGCCATTTTGAGAGGATAGTGGGCAAGGCTGAGTCCTGTCCTTTCACCACATGGGTTCAAGGGATTGGATGCAGTTTGCCAGTGTTTAAGCATGTGGCTTTACCCTCCAAGTCATCTCACCCCCTCATATCATAAAAGATTTCAAAACCATATTCCAAGAACTCCACATTACATAATATACTAAGGAGATAAAAAAAACTATTGGAGCCAGGCGGTGGTGGCACATGCCTTTAATCCCAGCACTTGGGAGGCAGAGGCAGGCGGATTTCTGAGTTCGAGGCCAGCCTGGTCTACAAAGTGAGTACCAGGACAGCCAGGGCTACACAGAGAAACCTTGTCTCGAAAAACCAAAAAAAAAAAAAAAAAAAAAAAAAAAAAAAAAAAAAAAAAAAAAAACTATTGGATTTCAAACATTTGTAAGGGGAAAAGACACACATACCCTAAAAGGTCAAGATACAAATGAAAAAGGTGTATAAAATATTTATAATAAAAATCATGTTTTAATTACTTTTATGTGTAATGAACATTAACAAACAACAGAAAATATTGTGAATAAAAAAGAAATATCAGTTCTTTTAAAAAGGTTTCTCAAAAAGTAAAATCAATGATGTTAACATCTAAAAACTACTGTTAATATTTTATATGAGTAACTAGAATATGTCAAGTTTCCAGAGTATAAAGTCCCTGATAGACAGCTATGGTGGGGATTTTATTTAAAGTGTACATTCATACCAATATGAAAGGGGGCACAAATATCAGAACATTTTCATAATAACTTGCTATACTCTAATGAAGAAGGCTGGTGATGTGGCTGGTGATGTGTTGATAAAGTGGCTTCCCAACAACCTGAGTTAGTTTGATCCCGGATCCCCAGAACCCACATGGTTGAAGGGGAAATATTGAGTCCTGCAAGTTGTCCTCTGACCTCCTCATGGCTTGCCCACATTCATACGCATATCCACACAGGGGATGATAAATGTATTGTTATTTTAATTTACAAAAATGAAAGCATATATAATTGAGTTTTTTATTTAATGCTTTATGTGAAATGATATAAAATATAAGACCATAAAAATATGATTTAGATGTAAGTTAGATGAAGCTATTACACTGTACGCTACTTTAAAATAATGATTATCATGCTTAAAACTGCCAAAGGCAATTCTTTCTCATCATAATGTATATTTTTGGATATATAAATGAAAAAAATCAATAAGCCATTGTGATGTGCAAATTCCAACTATGGGCTACTTCTTAAAAGTGCAGTTGCTGGTCACTGTGCCTAAAACACAGGGCAGAAGTGTTCTGCCAAGAGGCTCAACCAGACACAGAAACTTGATTTTAAATAAATAAGATTGTTATGCCCAGGGGAGAACTTGCAAAGAACTATAAGAGCTGGCATGTCTTGAAAGTCTAGTAATAGGAATGGAGAGTAGGGGCTACTGATCCCAGGGTCGGGTACCTCTAGCTGATGTACTGACTTCACCCAGGCATATCAGGAAGCAGAGCATCCACAACAGCAGAGATCACAAATGCTCCTGGAAGGCTCCACCTGAACAGCACCTTACATTGCGAAGTTCACCATCCTCACGTTGCAGGTAAGGAACTTGGCCAGATAATTCAGTATCCCTGGACTTTGGTGTCATTTATATTAAGGCATTTCCACTCTACAGATTCTCAAAAGTACAACAGACCTCCTGAGTTTTGATATGTGATCAGAGGGTTTACAAATTATTCTTAATTCACTAGTGAGGAGGAAGTGAGGAACCTGGGGAGGGAAAGTGGATGGGGGGAGAGTTGGGGGAAGAGGGGAACCTGATCTGGAATTGGGTGAGGGAAAAGGACTAAAGCCCTGAGGGCCAGCAGAAAGAATGGAAACAGGCAACCTCAAGAAATAGGAGGTTGGGGGAACCCTCCAGAATGCTCCAGAGACCTGGGAAATAAGAGACTGTCAGGAATCAAAGGGAGGGACCTTAGATAAAATGCCCAACAGTAGGGAGAGGGAACTTACAGAGACCACCTCCAGCAGGAAGACAGGGTGTTAAGTGAGGGACAGGGTTACCATCCCACAGTCAAAACTCTGACCCATAATTGTTCCTGTCTGAAATAATTACAGGATGGAACTGGAGAGGAGCCTGAGGAAAGGAAGGTCCAGTGACAGGCCCAAAGAGGGATCCAGTTCAAGGGGAGGTCCCAAGGACTACACTATTATTGAGGCTATGGAGCACTCACAAAAAAGAGTCCTATCAAGACTGCCCTCCGAAAGACCCAACAAGCGGCTAAAAGAGTCAGATGCAGATATTTACACCCAACCAATGGACAGAAGCAGCTGAGCCCTGTTGAATTAAGGAAGGCTGAAAGAAGCTGAGGAGAAGGGCAATCCTGTAGGAGGACCAGCAGTCTCAATTAATCTGGACCCCTGAGATCTCTCAAACACTGGACCACCAAACAGGTTGCATACACCAGTTGATAATGAGGCCCCCAACACACATACAGTAGAGGACTTCCAGGTCTGTGTTCATTCAGAGATGATGCACCTAACCCTCCAGAGACTGGAGGCCCTAGGAAGTTTAGAGATCAGGTCGGGTCGGGGCTGGGGGCATCCACATGGAGACAGTGGGGTGGGGAGGAGGTCTGGGATGTGGAGCAGTCGGTGTGTGGACCGGGGGCAGGGGGATAGTGGGGAATGGAATATGGAGTATAAAAAATAAATTAATTTAATACAAAAATTATTATTAATTGAAGCCTTCCCTTTTTTTAATGATTCCATGGATGAAGTATTTTATTTGAGATTTAAATAAATCCTTTCTTCTAAAGCACCTTGTAAGAAAATGTTTTTAAGGGCATTATGACAAAGCTCTAGTGTGCCTTCTGTTCTGGATATGTTGAACTGTCCCTGCACTTTGAGATAATCATGAGTATGGATGCCCACATGTGTGCTTCTTACCTGTTGTCTCCAGGGATTTTCACAAGAGCCAGTAACACATTTCCCAAAGATCTCCCAAAGCAGTAAACGTAAAGGCTAAAGAAAGGGCTGCCTTAAAATATTTGTTTGACATTCCATTACTGTTGAATGGCAGGCATTCAGGAAACAGGAGGAGGCAACTGAAGTCTTATTCATGTATTCCTTTGTCAAAGAAAAATGCATCTATTTCCACTCTAGAGATTCATCATTAGATCAGTTCTAGTGAAGAAAGTAACAGTTTCCTTCTTTTTTATTGGATATTTTGTTTATTTACATTTCAAATGTTTTCCCCTTTCCAGGTCTCCCCTTCCGAAATCCCCTATCCCATTCCCCCTCCACCTTTATGAGGGTGCTCCCCCACCTAACCTCCAGTCTCCCTGCCCTGTCATTCCCCTACACTGGGGCATCTAACACTCTCAGGCCCAAGGGCCTCTCCTTCCACAGATGTCCAACAAGGCCATCCTCTGCCACATATGTGGCCAGCACCATGGGTCCCTCCATGTGTACTCACTCTTTGGTTGATGGTCCAGTCTCTGGGAACTCCAAGAGGAAAGCGACAGTTTTCAAAGCATACAGAAACTGCAAGTTCCAGAAATATCCTTCTGGCTTGACAGGACATGGAAGCTATGTGGAGATGCGGAAAAGACCACTTTGGGCTCAAGTAAAAGGGCTCTCCTCTCTGCGGTTTCTTCTATTTGGCTTCTATATAAGCTTTCAAACCCTCAGAGAAGTACTTCTGTTCCTGCTAAAGATGGTTGAAAACTGGCTCTTGGGCCACCATGCAGACAAAGGACTTTAAATTTCCTAGAATGGCAAGTGGAATCCTTTGCAACAACTCGGACTCCAGTTTACAATAGTATTTGTTTCCAGTAGGCATCTACCTTCCTTCTTTGTATGTACTTTATACCAGAACTCAAGAGTGTTCTTTCAAGGAGATCCAAACAAAAGGGTGTTTAAATGCTTAGTTTTTGTCAGGTAGCTATGTAAAACACGACAGTCCTAGAAACCTATCAGCCAGTGTTCCTCTCTCTCTCTCCTAAAGAACTCAGTAATTTCCTAGACACTGGTCCCTTGAAAGCTGTCTTAATTAAAGCTGTACTGGTAAGTTGTCTGCACAATGGTAATCACAGATGTCTATAATACTTCTCAAGTGGAAATGTCAAAGGAAAATTGTGTGATCTCTATTAGTGGCACATAATTAAAGGTCCTGATTCATTCTGGGAGGGCCTCAGTGGGGACTTTTAACTGAGAGTTCATTGGGCATGCAGCTAGCTGAATAGATTGGCCTTTGCTAAAAACTGAATGCAATTCTATCATCACTGGATGGATTAGTAGAACAATAGTCAGCAGTAAACTGCTGTGGGGACCTGAGAAGTTAAATACATGGTAATGGTCATCCCAATAAAACCGTTCAGGCGAGCGGTGGCTGATGAATGGCCTCAACTTAATAGTATCTCTGTCATACTAGGGAAGCAACAGAAATAGCGCCAAGTAGTACATTGAAAACTCCATGAAGTCTTTGGGAACTGATGTCTGACCATACTCGAGACAAGTCCATCAGGCAAATATTTGCTTCGTGTCTGCCAAGCACCAGGCACCAGGAAAGGGGAGGCCCTCTCTTTGTCTTTGTTCATGACATATTGGGGAGGGGGGTTATGTCTCTACCCTGACTCAGTTCTTCCTCCACAGAGCCCACAGGTTTAGTTCTTCCACAAGTCTGATAGAACCTAAGGCATCAGTCTCAGGGACTTCAAATCAAATCAAAGCCATGGAGGTCAGGAAAGTGCTGGAGCTCAGCTCTACCCTCCCCTTAGCTCTGCACCTGCACTGACCACACAGAGCTGTGAAACATGCAAAGACTTGGCTTGAGTCCTTTCCATTGCACTGAGTCATTTCCATTCCTTCCACAATGATCTCTTCATTCTAACTTTAAGTGGGAAGAGCCGGAGAAAATACTTTTCTTATCCATATTCATAAGCGAACAAAAGGTACACATGTCCATAATCCCAACATTGTAGAGGTGGAGGCAGGAGGATCACAAGTGGGAACTTAATGCCTTTCAAAAGTGCAGAATCTGAGAAGTGGTGAAAGTAGAGAGCTAAGATTCTGGGTTCCAGTTCTAAGACTGAAAACAAAAGAAGATGAGAGACAAGACCAGAAGGTTTTTTTGTTTGTTTGTTTCAGTAATGTTTCCTTTCTATAATTCTTTGAGCAGTGACTATGGAGAATGTGTTAGTCACTTTCCATCACAGGGATAAAATGCCTCCAGAATCAGTGGCTGAAAGGGGCTTATTTTACCCATGTTCTCAGTCCATGATTGCTTGGCCTTATTGCTTTGAGCCAGAAGCAGCATAATACACTGTGACAAAAATATGTGAAGGATCAGACATACTCAGAGTTTCCAAGAAGGGTGGAGGGGAGAATTCAATATCCTCTTCAAGAGAATATGTATGCCCAGTGACCTAACTTCCACTAGGTTCCATCTCCTGACAAAAATCAACAAAACCAAACAGAAGGCTAAGACTTTAGCAGTTGGGCCTTTGGGAAGCATACCATATCCCAACTTCTGACCACAGCACAGAAGTACAATGTTAGGTCTCAAGACAAAGCAATCAGATGAACAGGCTCATGCTTAAGAAACCTGATGCAGTCAAGGGGGAGAAAGATGTGCTACTCAAGTGCCTCAAACAAGCAACAACCCACCTGAGGAGCAAAGGGAGAGAAAGCAGTGCTTAGCTGCAGGAGAGTGCTCTGCACTGGGGGCTAAGCAATTAGACAACTGAGTGTAGGCTGGCCAGCTCCTCTCCAGCTGTATTTCTGCAAAACTGAAAAGTAAGTCAAGGGTGCTTCCATGGAGTCCTTACTGTGTTCCACTCAAATTCTTCTCTCCATAATACCTCTACTGTGACGTTTGCTTGCTTGCTTTATTTTTTTCAAGGCAGGGGTTCTATATATATCCACAGCTGGCCCCAAACCCAGATCAGTCTACTTCAGCCACCTGAGTGCTGCAATTCCAAACATGTGCCACCATGCCTAACTACCCAGTAGAATTCTTAAGATCTCGACATCACTTTTCCATTTTACTAAGATCTAGAAAGATCAAAACTGACCTGTGTACCACAGTCTCACTGTTATGAAAGGTGGGAAAGTAATAGACTGAAAGAAGTGGATGGCAGGTTCCTGCCAAAAAGGAATGCTCAAACCCAGAGCTGGGTGTCCCTAAAGACCTTCCTGGTTACTGCCTGCCAACCCCTTCAGGTCCCCTCTAAAGGAAGAGATTTGGTTTCTTACCTCTTTGTAACACTAAAATTTTTATTGAAGCCTACAGTGCATCTTAGTTAAAGGCCCAGAAAGCCAGTGAAGACACTGCTAACTTCACAAGATCCCCTGCCCAAGTACTCCTTGATCTGGAGTACTCCTCAGATCAAGACTTGCTTTTGGCTCTGACTTTGTTTCCCTGCATTTGGAGGTTGGGAGGAATGCAAAGAGAACACAAACCCATACTTAACAGAGTCCACACAGCAATGAGCAGAATGCCACAGTGCCCACGTGTTGATAGAACTCTGAATAACTTCTCTCTCTAACCAGAGGCTCAGCAGCCTCTGTGTTCAGCATGTCGACCAGGCTGTACCCACTCAACCCCCTCAGTGGGAAGCTAGGCAGCTAGCACCCTGAAGACCTTAATGTCCTTCTAATTCCTGACTGGATCCGGAGAACTTTTTTAAACTCTGTGTTAGATAAGCTAGTGAGACTTCAGAACACTCAGAGGCCTGCTAACGACCCCTCCCTCATAATCAGCTTGGAACTCCATGTCTCTTATCTCTTGCAATACAATTTTCAGAAAGACAGTGTCACCTTTGGCCCTCTTTCAGGTGTAAAATCCAATATAGGAGTGGGGAAGGTGAAGAGAATGGGGTTTTATTGAAACACTCTTGGGGAGGATGTTTATGTCAGTTAAAGAATGGCTGTCTTACAGACGTATGTTTCAATTCTTTTTAATCTACTGTTACATGATTTCTTTTTCTCAAAACAATGAGATCTGAGTTGTATTTCATGTCTTGGGTAGGAACATGGCTTTCTAAACTGTCCAAAATATTACCAAGACATTCTACTATTCCTTCTCTCAAGAGTTAAATCAAAGAGACCTGTCAGTCACCTAGACAGGAAAATACCCCTCAGGAAGACGTTAGTTCCAGAAACTGCAAGAAACATTGTGCACCTGAAGTCAGGTTAAGAAGATGAGAATAACTAAGCCCTTAATGAGATATGTACATCTGTTCCCTCAGTGCTAGGCCTGTCTGCTTTTGTAAGTTTTACCTCGGAAAGCAATGGCCATTTATTTTCTTTCTTCGGTCTCCACTTTTCACACATTGGTCAAAATCCTAAAGCTGCTTGCCGGGACACTGAGCATTCTCCCTCGAAAAACCCACTCCGTGGAGCGACTCACAATCTCAATGTGAAGCCTGTCTGTGTATTGACTTCTAATTCAATAAACATGACTGACTGATGATCTTACTTCTATCCCCCTTCTCCTTCCTTCTCCTCCTGGCAGCTACAAAGAGTAATAGCTTGCGTGTTCTGTTGGGTTTTTCTCTCAAGCTTAAATAAAACTGTCCTCCAGTTTCCTTCTTAGACCTTTTCTAAACATTTTAAGACTAAGAAGTTGCAAAGTGGACTTTCTATTCCATGGTAACAAAAGCCTCAAATCTGATCAATAAATTGAGTACACCTGAGGGCTGGACTGCAGTTGGTAGGAGGGTTCTCAGATTATTCTAGCTGAATCACCATGGACAATATATTTATTATTCTATTTATGTTGCTATCACACAACATCTGAAATAGGAACAGACTATTAATCCTTGTACAGCACTGAAGGCCAAGAAGTATGGAGATTTTTATTGTATTAGGGAGAGAGGATAGAAAGACAGGAGGAGTTATATCTGTAACCACTGAAATGGGCAATTCATACTGTCCAAAGGTGATGTAAAACTCATACTAAATGACATGTAACAGACAACACATTTAGGGAATGGGTGCTATGCAAATGCTCCCGAAAGCCCTGAACTACATGCTTGTGTGACGGGCACTTTACATAATCCTCTCTCCAAACCTTACTGAGCTTCTAAACTTTGCCTCTGCTCTGACCAATTTCTCCCTCCTCAGAGGTACACTATTTCTTAACTAACTCCGCTCCTGATGTGACTATGTGTCCCTCTATCCTTTGCTATGGAACACAAAAGCCTGGAAGTCCTAGAGGGTGCTCACTAAATCCCAATATCAACCAATATCACCAGCATAGTCAAACCATAGCAGACAGTGATCTCACGGGAATAGAAACAGTATCCAGGACCCATTATGCATGAGATGTTCTGCAGTCACCACCACCCCCATTCTCATTGCTTTCTAAAGCCTAGGATGTGTGATAACGTCACTGACATAAAATCCAGGAGGGAGATAATTTGCAGCTGGAATTAAGAAGTGCTGGTCTTTAATTAAGGATCTGCAATAGTTCTTGTAACTCATGTTTTCAGGGAGTGTGGACAGCTCTGGAGAATGAAAACCCATGGACAAGAGAGAATGCAGGACATGGGTCTATCAATGAGAATTTCTTCCTTCTCCTCCTCCTCCTCTTCCTCCTCTTCCTCCTCCTCTTCCTCCACTTCCTCCTCCTCTTCCTCCTCCTCTTCCTCCTCCTCCTCCTCCACCTCTTCCTCTTCCTCCTCCTCTTCTTCTTCTCCTCCTCCTCTTCCTCCTCTTCCTCCTCCTTCTTTAACTGTCTTCCAGGAGATTTTGATTTGTGTAAGGATGGGGCATAAGAGGCATACATACTTTCAGACATTTCCATGGTGATTTTAATTTGTACCCAAGTTGACAATGTTATCAAACTTTGGGGCACTTTAGATTTGCCTGGATAAAGTTTTGCCCTCCTGATCCCGAGCTCATACTCTACATCTATTAAGTCAAAATCCTCAGGGATGGGAACCTAGGAATCAGTATTTTTAAATTCCCTTGTATTCACAGTACACTTCTCAAAGTTGAGAGCTGGTCCTTAACAGCCACTGCATAGGAAAAAACAACTATGGAGGGGAAATAACTCTGGATTCTAGACTATGCCTTGCCTCTAACTTCTGTGTAATTTCAGTAATGTCATTTCACCAATATATTTGGCCTCAATTTTCCCAAGACTTAGTCCAACTTTAAAGTATAAATATCTGTTAATGTTAAAATGGTATTTTAACCCAGATAATCCATAGATAAATGCACCCCCGTACATCTGTACTTCTCGATCACATTCAAATCTAATAGAATAGTGTCACTGGGCATTTTAACAAAAACTCGCAGTCAGATTATGGTCTGGAAAGTTTGGTTGGTCACACATGTAGAAAGAGCAAGGCAGTATATGTAGTCATGGAGTGATTGAGTGGTGGTTTTAGCTCATTCCCTGGAGTGCAGTGTACTAGGAACAAATACACACTCCCTAGAGCCCACTGATGACAGCACCAGCTCTCCAGAGCCCAGTACACCCAGCACAAACTCCCTGGGGCCCACTGATGCCAGCATAAACTCTCTCAAGTTCAAGGCATAACACAAAACTCCCCAGCACTGATGTTCACACCACTGGTTATGATTCATTTACAAGAGTACACATCTAGCACACATCCAATACCAGAATCCTCCAGACCTGCAATGTCCACCCACATTCCTTATTTATTTTCAATACCAGTATATGGACAACATTATTAAAATAAAGCTAAGGAGAAGATAATTAGCAACCAGAGTCTAGCATCTTCTTAGTAACCCACGGTTGCATTATTTTGATTATCAAAAGACCAGATTCAAGCCCAGCCCTTGCTAGGTTGCCTTACTCTGGGTAAATTAAGCTTTTCTAATGAGACCCATCATCTCTCCATCTCTACAATAGATACCATACCTGCTGGGTCTCAGAAAGGCATGGGTTAGATTATACTATATTTGGACTGCATTGCATTTGAATATAGTGAAAAGATAAAAGATTCTTTGGATGCCTCTTCTCCTCCCACTTAGGGACAAAGGGACTCAGCAGTTTAAGGAAGAGTATTCAATAAGGCATTGTTTCTCTACCCTTCTTTTCCCTTGGTCTCTTTTCTCTCACAAGACATAATTACTCATTTTCAAAGATTTAAATTATTTCCTGCTGTGATTTAATTCTCCCACAGATGGGTCACATTTGAGATCCCAGACTCCACGTTGCTATAATCTAACACATAGGGAGGAAGCAGGCTTCGCAAAGATGCTACCAATTAACACAGGACTTAGGAAAAAGCAATAACACAATTAATAAGGAAACAATCACCGTTCTTGTTTCCAATTCTGCATCTTAGATTTTTATCAGAAGGGGAAGTGAAACCATCCAATTATGCAGAATCTAAATACAAGACAGAAAATAAAAAGGACCGGAGCTGTAGAATAAAGTAGGGGTATTTTGAAAAGCACAGAAGATAGGGTGACAGGACAGGTTTTTGTAGTAAGAGAAAACAAGTCTTTCTCAATGTACCATGGTCCTTCACATCTTTGTTCTGGTTCTTCGAAACCAAGTGTGCCTTCCAGACCAGGAAACACAAGTATATTCAACTTGAAAGGAGTTCACCTAAAACACCAGGCTCCAGGGGGGTGGGAAACTTCCCCACATTACAAAGAGGACCGATTTCTGCCTGTTAGTATAGGATGCTAGGGAAGAATGTACAAGAAATGCCTGCTGGAAATGGTGACACAGAGGAAGGGCTCTCCCAAACCACAGAGCAGCAAGCTGCAATTCCCCCCTGAACCATAAAGTCAAGACTTTTTAACTTCTGTTTATCTACTTTTGGTGCTTGTAAATGTACCTAGGGCCCAACCATCCTAAACAAAGGCTCTAGCAGTGAACTATTTCCCCATTGCCATATCAACACTTCTTCAAACTCAGCTCTTCCTCTCTACACACAGCCTATATATTGTTATGGAAGTCATATTTCCAAAAGAACAAATGGCCTTTGCCCAGTTATTTGAAATTCAGGCTCTTGTGGACCTCAGAATAGTCCCAAAACAGGAATAGCAATAACTAGCAATTAATAATGAGCCAAGCACATCCTATATTCCCAGCTGTCTTTGAAGTCATTTTTGTATAATGACGCATTAAATTTAAAATTTGGAGTCAAGGCTATTATTTCCATGTCCAACATCTTACAGATGAGAAAACAGAGGCGAAGCAATGTTAATTGGTGCCTGGAAATAAATAACAAAGACTAATCAGAGCCAGAATTCAACCACAGGCTACTGGCATTCCACAGGCCGGGCTTGCACATGCACATCTACTCTTCGATAGCCTAAGTGAGCCAAATAATTAACTAACGTCAATCCCTGACAAACATCTGTGCTGCGGTCTTAAACTCACTTTGCTCCTGGTTAACGCCTAACCATTTAAAATTATCTAATATTTACATCAATAAAGACAAGGAAAGTATAAACTGAGGTCAAAACTCACTAGCTCATCCAGGTAGCTATATTTTCTCAATTACATACAAAATATCTATTTACAAGCCTGATCCCACAGCTAATCTGCTAGCTCTTTACAAATCTCTTCCTCTCTGTATCATTGTACCAAACTAGACTAGCTTTCTTTTGAGCTCCTCCAAACCAGAGAGGCCTCCTTAGCAGTCTTTCTTAGAATACTATTTTACCCGTGTCCTGCCATCTGCTTTCCATTATTCCAGAAAGCCCAAAGAGAAAATCTTTCTTATCTCTTACCAGGAGCTCTTCCCAAAAAGGACTCTTCAAAGCTGTGTGTGTGGGGGGGGGGGGCAGAGAGACAGAGAGACAGAGAAAATGCTCTATCAAAAATCCAATTACTTATAAAAAGAAGTCTCTAGCTATGCTTTTCTTGGCAGGCTGAACCTTGTCGCCAGTCATGGGGTGGGGGTCGGAGGGGAGCTCCAAGTCAAGTCATAGGGGCCGAAGCATTTCACCTTTACAGTGGGGTAGCTCGAGGCCATCCAGCTGAGGCTTTCACCTTTACAGTGGGGTAGCTCGAGACCGTCCATCTGACTTGACCTCAGGTCATAGCACAAAGAACACAAGACCTCTGCCAAGCGACCTGCCTTAAAACAGGCAGGAACTTTCCATTCTCTAGCACGCTTATCTACCCAGGCTTTTAGAGGCACGCCCAAAGTGCATCTCTTTAGGACACACCTAACTGCATCTGACAAACCCAATATCTATTTAAGCTTTTACATTTTGCTAACAAATAGGTACTCTATGTACAATAACCAAATATCCTGTAACAAACCCTTACTTAACTTCTATTTTTTTCTCTAACCATTTTTATTTATAATAATATTATATATTCTTTGAAATTATAACCACATCACTTCCTCCACGAACCCCTCTCATGTACCCTCTTCCTCACATTCAGATTCATGGCGTCTTTTTCTCTAGTTGTTGCTATGTATATGCATATACGTATATACACACATATTTCTAAATATATAACCTCACTCGGTCAATACAATGTTACATATGTGTATAAGACCTCAGGGCTGACCCCTTGCCATTGATAACAAGTTGGGGAGCTCTTCCCTGGGGAAAAGCATTTCTCTCACTCTCAGCATTTCCTAGGTGCCTGTGGCTCTTTGTTCAGGGTTAAAATCCACAAGCTTCCCCTCTTCCATGTCATCATGCCCAATGAATGGTGTCAATGTTAAGGTCTTATTTAAGCAGGCATGCTAAATAAAGCTAAACACAACTAAGCTGAGAATTCATGAGTGTAGCCTTTCTGACATTTATCAAAACTACAATCTTGCAGAAAAAAATTCTGTACCTCTGTATCTTATAATCATCTGCCCACATTTTTGCAATTGATAGGAGTATCAGCAGATACCATAGTCTTCTGTTCTCTGTCTTTTCATTGCTTATGACTTTCTATCATGCTCTCTGCCTATTGTAAAGAGAAGTTATCTTGACGAGTGATGGGGACTTATCTGTGGATGTAATTGTGGGGCACGTGGACTGTTCTACCAGACTAAAGAACTGGTAAGCAGATTCAAACCCTGGCTTATCTCACATTTGAGAAAGGTAAGCATAAAACTTAACTTCTGACTAGGCTCTATTTGTCCAGGAACATGTGACCATGACACTCCATTGAGAGCACCATGACAACCAATCATGCAGCACAACATTCGAAGCCCTTCCCCATGCAAATAAAGCACCCCTAATATCTCAGATTGAACCAATGGGAAGTATCTACCCCTGGATCTGAATTTACCTCCCCCCCAAATGTTTATAAGGGCCCTGCCCACATGAAATAATGGGCGTGAGTTATTTACCAAGACTTGTCTGAGAGTGCCTGCCATAATGAGCTATAGCACTCCAGGAAAGAATTTTCTCTCCTAAAGCACTCATTGCTGTGTCACTGCTACACCTAGCACTCTTACTGTAGCTACTTGCCCCTGCAGCTACCAAATGCCCTTTGTGGTTGGTTGCAGTCACATCCCACCACTTGCTTTGTGGTTCCAACTGCCGGCATTGCCTCTTGCTGCTACTACTGACACTAGTGCCTGGGCTCCAGTGATAGCGGAAGAGGCTGCCTGCCTTGCCCTGGCTTCCCTAGGAGAAGCTGTAACACTTTGGCCATTCTGACCAGGCCTCAAAACCTTTCACTCTGGCCAGGCTAGGGATTCTCAGATTGCATCCAGTCTCCCCTGAGCAGCCCACCTGC
>JADRCC010559848.1:0-17430 GCA_019843855.1 Hylomyscus alleni
TAGCACTCCTGAAATATGTCCATCTCATTCCTCAGCTAATGTCACCTTAATGAAATTATTTAACTTTATAGGAAATTAGTAATAACCACATGCATTTCTTGAGAATAGTTTTGCTTCATAGTAGCCAACAGAGCCTGTACTAGAAAGGGTTGGCATTGTGATAATTACTCATCCTCCCAATAAAGTTACCTCATGAGACTTAGCTTGCTTTAAAATTCTTGTCAGGTCCGAGTCTACCTTTTGCCTAGCAGCACAGAATCTATATTGCTAATGGCAAAGGAGACAGGTAACTTCCTCGCTCCCAGAGCGTAGAATCTGAAATTTTAAGTGAAGAACTTTGATTTATATTCACGCAAACTCCAACACTCACAGGAAGACGAACAAACAAAAAGGTGTTTAAAATTATTCTTGCGCAGCAGCCTCCTCTCCAACTCCACGCTTCCCGCTCCACAGTTTCAAGGCCCAGTTCCAAACCAGCTCTGTCCTCAGAGGACCCAGAAACAGAGACACCACTGTGCATTGTTTGAGGGGCGGCACTAAGTACTCTGATTGCATGCTGCTTTCAATACAGAGTCATTTCGTGAAAGCTGCAATTAAACATTTACAATTCATTTAAGAGCAGTAAAAGAGACATGGTTTTAAGACATAATTGCAATGTGGGTTTTGCAGGGTTTTTCTTTATATCCAAACATTTGCAATCATGAGATTGATGTATAGGAAAAAGCTGCCTTTGGAAGAAGAAAATACTCCATTATTTTGCTGAGGGGCACTCTGAGGCTTTTGCTATGGGAAGTTATAAACAACATTTTAGATTCTTTAACATAGTATACTATTTTATGTTAGTATATTGGATCATCATTTTTATTTCTATATGTAAATAGTAATAACTGGCATTTTGTTTTTCAGACTATAATAATATCAATGTGGAACTAGGTTGTATCAATTTGTGTCAGTTAACTACAGTTCCCAATCATTATAGTAATCCAACAACGGCTCTTTATGGTATGGGTTCTGTATTATAATGTCAGAGATTTCGCCAAATCTGCCTTGCTAAAATACATTATCTTCATTACTTACTTTCATATGCAGTTGTTACCTGATTATGAAAGGGTCCCCAAATATTTTCAACATAATATTTAAAAAAGCCAGCACGGTAAAGCATAATGAAAAACAACAGTATTAAGAGACAGGTGACATGAATTATGTTTCTTATTTATAAATGTATCAGGTTTTACTTTAAACTAGTTACTACCTATCTCAACCATTCTTCCTAAAGCACAGTTAAAGTAAACTACACAATCTCTATCAGTTACAGCTCCCGGGTTATTGTTATCTTCCACACCTATCATGTTGATGTAAAGAACAACAGAGCTCCCTCAATTGCCACATCCT
Organism: Hylomyscus alleni; assembly: GCA_019843855.1. Taxonomy (NCBI): domain Eukaryota; kingdom Metazoa; phylum Chordata; class Mammalia; order Rodentia; family Muridae; genus Hylomyscus; species Hylomyscus alleni. The sequence goes on from JADRCC010559848.1 coordinate 1,393, forward strand.
CTTGCTTTGCCTATAATAGGTCAAAATATTCATCAGAAAAGGTAAAAAAAAAATAATAATAAAGATAAGTGAGTTGTATCTGTTTCCCTACTGCAGTATTTGTGGGTCAGTTCACATACACGAATAATTCAAATATATGCTTGGCCTTTATGCGAGTCAACTGCCTTATTAATGAGTGGAAACTGGGATACAAAATAACCACCCACATTCTCTATCTGAATAAAAATCGAAAGTAAAACTTGTGTCTCTGACTGCAGCCCATTTTCATTTCTGATCTGTAAATATGTCAGTATTGACATTGCATAACCATGGGTGAAATTTTAAAAAATGCCATACAAGTGAAACCTAAAGCTGTATTATTAGTCTTCTTGATTCCCTAGAATTTCCATCCCAAATGGCATGCAGAAACTTGGAGAAGGGGTATGATATGTATGCTGTGGTGGTTTGAATAGAAATGGCCCCCATAACCTCATATATTTGAATGCATGGTCACTAGGGAGTGGCATACATTGGGAAAGATTAGGAGGTGTGGCCTTGTTGCAGTGGGTGTGGCCTTTTTGGAGTTTTTAAAGCTCAAGCCAGACCCAGTCTCTCTCTCTCTCTCTCTCTCTCTCTCTCTCTCTCTCTCTCCCTCCTGCATTTGCATCCAGATGCAGAGCTCTCAGCTCCTCTCCAGCACCATGATGCTTCCCACCATGCTGAGAATGGGCTAATCCTCTGAAATTGTAAGCAAGACTAATTAAATGCTTTCTTTTATAAGAGTGCCAGGGTCATGGTGTCTCTTCACAGCACTAGAACACTGACTAAGAAAAGAGAGCTTGGGCTGAATCAAATTGCCAGCAGCTGTTTGTAGCCTCCATGAATCCCTGTTATTACCAATATCCAAGTCAGTGTTTTTTAAATTGATGACACAGTTCATCACTAATTCTGTTTCAAACAAAAAAAATAATCTTTAAGTAGCCAACGTCCAGAGTGGTAGAATATACCAATAATCCCAACTTTTTGGAAGTTGAGGACTGGGAGTCTAAAGAAAGCTAGGGCTTCGTGATAATATGGGAGTAGGAGGAGATACAGATAAACAGGAGGTGGTGCTTGGTATTTTATAAAGACTATCAGTAGATTTATCAATATTTTGAAACTATTCTTCAATTTAGTTATGGTAACATTTACTGATCATACACTAACTGTGCCTGTTTTCTCTCTTCACATCTTTCCCATTTCTTTGATACTGTTAATAAAATCCTTATTGACATATGAACTCTGAGTCCTTTCTAGTTGGTGGTATATTTCTCAGGGCTCACATAATGAGTGGAAAAAAGTAGCCTTGGTCTGGCAGACACAATAGGTCCTGTGACTGGCACATTGTGACAAGGGCACTGTGTGAGCCTGATCAGGGCAAACTAGCAGACTATCCCTATATTCCCATTCATAAGCTGTTTTGTTCTTGTGTTTTAATTTAGTTTCCTTAAAAGCTCCATGCTTCATCTTATAATTTAAATGCACTAATTTTAGCTGATCTGTAGCACTTGAAGCTAAGAAATATCTCTGTGTACATCAGCCTCATCTCAAAGTAAAAAGAACACAAACTGTTCTGTGAAAGCTAGCTCCAGGAGACCAGCTCTCTCTGTGTGTACTTGAGCTATTTAATGAGTTTTGCATTCAGAGTATAGCAGTCTGCAGCTAATGCCAACACTCACAGTTAACATATTAGTTTGAGCCATCGTTTGCATTAGTATTTGCCTGATTTCTACATAATTCAGGAAACTTCTCAAGTAATGGTTTATAACCTAAGTCGCTCTTTCATAAATTTATTTTTTAATATTTTTGCCTAGCTCATAAGAGATTTCTGATTAAGAATGCCTATGTCTTTCCACAGTAGGATGGGCACATATACAATCTCACAGAGACTGTGGCAGTATGCACAAGGCCTTCAGGGTTCTGCACCAGAGCGGGTTTTAGAGCTGAAAGCAGAAATGGATTCAAGATCCCTAACCCTGGAGCAATCTCCAGCTGATAGCCACTTGCAAATGAAAAAAAAAAAAATGTTTTCTTTGTTTTTTTTTTTGTTTTTTTGTTTTTTTGTTTGTTTGGTTGGTTTGGTTTTTGGTTTTGGTTTGGTTTTTTGAGACAAGATTTCTCTGTATAGCCCTGGCTGTCCTGGAACTCACTCTGTAGACCAGGCTGGCCTCGAACTCAGAAATCCGCCTGCCTCTGCCTCCCAAGTGCTAGGATTAAAAGCATGTGCCACCACCCAGGCTGGTTTGAGGATTTTCATTTTTTGGTTTTTGGTTTTTAGATTGTGATTTCAGGGTTTTGGAGTTTTGCATTTTGCATTTGGAGTTTTAGGTTTTGAAATAAGCTTTCTCTGTGTAGTCTGTCATGAACTCACTCTGCAGACCAAGCTAGTTTCAAACTCAGAGGTTTGCCTGCTTCTGACCCCAGGAGTAAAGGCATGCTCCCCCACCTCCCACTGAAACACTTAAGGACAAGCAGTATGCCAACAGTAGATAGCCTACACTAAATGAACTCAGTGACGTCCTTGGAGATTCTTTGTCTCATAATGTTGAGTCAGGACATTTGCATTTATACTGTGGTTTATGGTTTTGTGTTTCTGTGGGACTCCTGTGTGTGTGAATGTGTGTGTCTCTCAGTCTCTATGCATTTGTTTGTTGTGTCCTATTTCAATTAGTTTGTTTTCATTTTATCTTATTGTATTGTACTTCATTTAATTGTTACTCTTTAGATGCCTGTTTGTTTTCTAAGAAGAAATCGATAGGATGAGAGGGGAGTTGGGAAAGAACTGGAAAGAGTCACGGAAAGGGAAAACCAGAACTAAACTATATCACATTTTTTTAAAATATCTACTTTCAATAAAAGACAAAAAAGAATTCACATGTCTTTTGTAAAGGTTTTTATTGGTTGGCACACAATGCAATTTGTTCTTCAATCTATAGTTCATATATTCATATACTATGTTTATTATGTTTTTCATCAAATAAAATATTTTATTGTATTGTAAAATAGAACTCTAATTTACCCCTTTAAATGGAATTGGGCTGGGAAGATTGCTCAGCAGTTAATAACACATACTGCTCTTGTAGAGTACCTGTTTCACACCCAGAACCCATGTCAGGAGGCTCATATCCATAATCATGCATCTCTAATTTCAAGGGAATCTGACAACTCTGGCCTCCACAGCACTTGTACCCATATATACACACAAACACATGCACATCACACAAATACCACATACACACATGCACCACATACATACACACTTTAAAATAAAATACAATAATTAAAAAATAATCTGGAATCGATATTTTGTATATTGCATAAGATATCAATTTAATTTTGTATTTTCTTTTTACTCTTGGTAATTCAGAGTTCCCAGAATATTTAATTAAATAATTACCAATAAATTTTTCTAGTTTTTATTCAGTCATGTATTAACTTTTCATTTAATGGTGTTTTGTTTGTGATATCTTTTTCCATTTCCTTTGGTTTCATTATTTATTACTAAGTAATGCTCACTTAAATAATCATGAAAAGCTTCATATAGTCATGAAAAGCCTCATAAACCTCCCATCTGTCATCACAAAATATCCTGTATCATTTTTAAGTTTTCAAAATAGCTTAGCTATAACATATCTTTAATTTCTAGCATGAGCTTACCAATTTACCAAATTCCTTTCAATAAAGTCCTTTTCTATTATGTTTATCTATCTATATATCTATTTATTTATCTATTTGGTGTGTGTGTACGTGCATGTGTGCTTGTGAACATGCCCATGGCATGCCTGTAGAGAACAGGACAAGCTGCAAAAGTGGCCTTTCTCCTTCCACCATTTGGGTTCAGGAGTCACGCAAGTCATCACATCAAGTGCCTTAACCCTCTGAGTCATCTCACAGATACTTAATTTCCATTTCCTAAGAGTCATTATGGATGATTTATTTTGCTTTTGGGGGTTATCAAGTTTTCCTGGTTCTTTGCCATCTTTATTATTCGCAATGGTACCTGTGCATTTGAAGAAGCAAGTTTTTATTCTTTTCATTCCAGACTGGATTCTACAGAATCCCTTTCTAAGTGTGTACATTTACAAACTCTTAGCTCACAGGGTCCATAGGTAAGCCTTCTTCCAGAGTTCTCCTACAATCTAATATGCTGTCCTCAGGTGGGTGGGCCAAAGCTTGGTATTACCAATATAGGTTTATCAACTGAACTTGGAGGGATGGACTAAAAACCAAGATATCAATGATGTGAGCTTACAGCTTGCATTTCTAGGGGCCATCATCAATCCTGCCCTCATGAGGGCTAATTTGATATAAGCCCTGGACCTAAATCTGGAGGATCATTTGTACTGGAACAGCTTTGCTTCTAACTCCATACAGATGAACTTGTAGCCCAGTTCTATCAAGAGTCTGACTGCAGCCCGGAGCTACAGAAATTTGATGGATGAAGGCCTCAACTTTGGAGGTTTTGAGGCAAAAAGAGACATTTCCTAACCTAGATTTATGGAAGCCAGCCTGGCACAGGAACTAGTGTTTGGTCATGTGCAGTCAACAACATGGGTCCATGGAGTGGCTTGGATCACAGTTGCTGATGCAGACCCAGTCCCAGGATCCATGCCATCCTCACGTGGTAGTTATCTCTATGTACTTCACAGCAAGGCTTAGAAAGGCACAGCCAGATGATGTGAAACTACTTTTCTATTCCACTGTGCCTTTTCTTTTCTCTGTATTACACTCAGATGGCATATACCCCCATCTAGATTTCTTAGATCTTGTGAATATGTGTTCAAATGTAGGATTATTCTAATCAATAGCTTTCTAAAACAGCAAGCATTGAAAGTCATATTCTGCATTCTTAGCTTTCAAATTAAATCATTTCTCATCTACAAAATATCAAAAGTAGTTCCAAGCTGAGGTCTGAGACACAGTAAAGTTCTTACCTTAGCATGTGCAACCCTTCACAATGGTGAATTTCTGGATTTTACCTCCAGAATGTTTGGGTCACTGAGTTTTATCCTCAGTATGTATGAATATTGGGGTTCAATCCCTGACATGTGTAAGTTTCTGGGTTTAATTCCCAACAATAAAAAATCTCTAAAATATTTTAGTTGATATCAATATTATCTCTTTCTTATCCTCATTTGGCACTTTGAACTCAGCTATAGTAATTTTAGAACTAATGATACATTTCTTGTGAGAAATCAGTCAATATTGAAGCCATGTTATTAGACTTTTATTATGTCCACAGTCATTGGCACTGTTTGAATAACTCTGTGTGTTGCATAAGTGTATTGGGAAAGAAAACTCAAATTATATGTAAATGAAAAAATGAATAAATGAAACAGGACATCTAAAATTGAAACATCTATCTCTTCATTTTGTAAAATATTGTAGCTTGTCCTTTGCTTTCCCAAACCCTTAAATGACTGCTTTTTCAAAATATTTCTCAGTATTTATCAGCAAATGATGTCTGATAAGCAATAACCGAGTGTGTGTGTGTCTGTGTGTGTGTGTGTGTGTGTGTGTGTGATCCAAGGATGCAAGACTGCTGTTGGATCTGGTATCATAAAAATAAGGACTAAGTCAGAAACAATAGAAATGAAAACCAAGTTTGCTTTAGCCTGTCATATTTCTTTCAGTTCCGTCAAATGCAAAGACTTGAGAAAAACTTTAGTTTGCACAGTTAAAGCAATACCAACCAGGAAGAACTGAGAAGCACATCTACAGAAAGAAAAAAATGTTACTTTAAAAGGGCAAGTGGCTGACAGACATTCTATGAGAGGAGCAAGTGGAAGTATTGCGGAAGCCCTGACTCCCCAGTCTTTAGATGTCTTTTGAGTATCCCCGTAAGCTGCTCCAGAGGAAGCAGCTCCTGGCAAACATTACACCATTTGCTTAAGGTTTTCCCGCCTGTGTTCTCCCTGTCCAGTGACAGTCCTCAGTGTCGCCATGTTGAAGGCACTAATAGACTAGTAGACTAGTAGTAGCTTAAGAGGAATGTGTCTGATCAGCACTCACAGTTCAGGCTATAAAGCTTTTTCTCTTATTGTGCGTTCTCTCTCCCTAAGAGCTAGAGCCTTCGTATCAACATTTTCACTTAGAGTTAGGGCATTCTCTTTCTTTCTTGACCAGCTTCAGGGTGTAGCTTTTGCCTGAGCCATGAAGGCACATGTCTTTAATCCCAACTACTTGAAAAAAAATTGTAACTTCAAGATTACAATTAGCTTGGGAATCTTAGAGAGGCTCTGTCTCAAAACACAAAATGTAAAAGTGAAGGATGGGACTATATCTCAGTGACAGAGCACTTGAGTAATATGCTCAAGGTCTTGGGATCAGGCTCGGAACGACAAAAATAAAATGAAATGAAATAAACGCCTAAAACTCTTCCCTGACCTACCTTAAGGTCCTTTCTTCCTCTAAGAATTAAATATTTGTTTCACAAATGACTTACTGATCCCTACACACACGTAGAGACATAGAGAATGTAGCACCAAGCTGCTCAGATGTAATTCATTTCTTTAAAAGCATGTCTTATCATAAAAAGCACAATGCTTGAAAGGTAAGTGATTAGTAGCCATGTGAACTTATGAACAATGCCATTAGATGATACTTACACCTCTTTCAACTGTATTACACCTCATTAACGGCTTTGAACTCTACAATTATTTTTGAAATCTTCCATCGCCACATAGCAGAGAAGATTGCTTTCAAGTGGAAATGAGTGACTTGAGGTCATTCTCACAGAGAGTAAAAGGACCTGGAGGGTCCTATTCACTAGTTTTATGTTGTTACCCCACCCCCACCCCTTGAAGACAACTGGGCTTCCTTTTACTCCCACACTTTGGGCCAGTTTAGATATTTGTGCTTCAAGCCCTCGCCTGTAACCCAGTCTTACCTTAACATTTGCTTGGATCCCAGACTCTCCTTGATTACAATCTTGGTATCTCCACCTTCAACCTACCTGTAGACTTTGCTGAGTCAAACTACCTACAGCTTCCTGGAGGCCACATTGTGATTCAGGGAGCAAAGATATTGTGTCTTTTACTGTAACTTTATGCCTAATGTGATATCTCAGAATTCATTCAGTTCTGTGCTTTGAGGATGTATAGACACAGATAAATAGATAGACTTAGAGGTAGAGATAGAGAGATAAAAATACATTTAGATGAGAGAGGTGGGTGCTATTCTCCTTTTTGAGTGCTGGCTCTGGCATGGTTCAGTGGATAAGAGAAGTATTGCTCTTTCAGAGGATCTGAGTTCAAATCCTGACACCTTTGTCAGGTGGCTCACAATCACCTGTAACTCTAGCTCTACGCTTTCTGACTCCTCTGGCCCCCACAGGGCTCCATTCTCATGTACACACACACATATAACATATACTTGATATTAAATTTAAAAAATAAATATGATCCTGGCGCTGAAGTACAACAACAAAGAAAAGTGGATCACAGCCTTTTTAATAGCAATGATATTCCTTGCACAGTACAATCCCTCATGATTTTGAAGAATCTTTTCATAATGTTATTTCTACTTGAGTAAATTTAGAATTTGCATGGTAGTAATTTGGGAGGCTGCTATAAGATCCTCCAAATACCAATGAACAATCTTTAATAAGACATAAAAATTCTTAATATGTGTTGATAGTCATCTCCCATATGAACAGGTATTTACTCTCTGTTCTTCTCCTGCTTGCCTTGTGGGACTGAGCAACTGCTAGATCCTTGGATTTCCATTCGCAGCTGCTGCTGACTATTGTTGGAAGTTGGACTACAGATAGATATACAAGCGACCAGCCAGGAGGCACAGGCCTCAGAAGCAGCAGGGCAGCCAGTGCAGGATTCTTTCTACCTCCCTCTTCACCTAGGAGGAGGTTCTACAGAACCACAGCCCTCTCTGCCCCTACCCTGCAAGTGGAGAGCCTGTCTCCAGGGATTGTTCTAACCCCAAGACTCAGGAGGGATAACTGATCCACAGCCCACTGCACACAGGTCTTACTTGAGGAGAACTGAACTCCCAGAAGTGCTAACACAGGCTTACAGACCCACAGGAGGAACAAGCTCCAGCCAGAGACAGCAAGAGCATCTAACACCAGAGATCAACAGATGGCACAAGGCAAACATAAGAATCTTACCAACAGAAACTAAGACTACTTGGCTTCATCACAACCTAGTACTCCCACCACAGAAAGTCCTGAATATCCCAAAACATCAGAAAAGCAAGATATAGATCTAAAATCATATCTCATGATGGTGATAAAGGAACTTAAGAAGAGCATGAAAATCTCTCAAAAAGAAATACAGGAGAACATGGATAAAACAGGTTCAAGCCCTTAAAGAGAAATCACAAAAATCCCCTAAAGAATTACAGGAAACCACAACCAAACAGGTGAAGGAATTGAACAAAACCATCCAGGACCTAAAAATGGAAGTAGAAACAGTTAAGAAATCACAAAGAGAGACAACTCTGGAGATAGAAATCCTAGGAAAAAAGTCAGGAACCATAGATGCAAGCATCACCAACACAATACAAGAGATAGAAGACAGAACCTCAGGTGCAGAACATACCATAGAAAACATTGAGACAACAGTCAAAGAAAACTCAAAATGCAAAAAGTTCCTAACCCAAAACATCCAGAAAATCCAGGACATACTGAGAAGATCAAACCTAAGGATAGTAGGTATAGAAGAGAGTAAAGACTTCCAACTTAAAGGGCCAGTAAATAACTTCAATAAAATTATAGAAGAAAACTAACCTAAAGAAAGTGATACCCCTGAACATACAAGAAGCCTATAGAACTCCAAATAGACTGGACCAGAAAAGAAATTCCTCCCACTACATAATAGTCAAAACACCAAATGCACAAAACAAAGAACGAATATTAAGAGCAGTGAGGGAAAAACGTCAAGTAATATATGAAGGCAGGCCTATCAGAATTACACCAGACTTCTCACCAGAGACTATGAAAGCCAGAAGATCCTGGGTTGATATCATACAGACCCTAAGAGAACACAAATGCCAGCCCAGGCTACTATACACAGCAAAACTCTCAATTATCATGGATGGAGAAACCAAAGTATTCCATGACAAAACCAAATTTACACAATATATTTCCAAAAATCCAGTCCTTCAAAGGGTAATAAATGGAAAACTCCAACACAAGGAGGGAAACTACATCCTAGAAAAAGTAAGAAAGTAATCTTCAAAAAAAACTAAAAGAAGATAGCCACATAAACAGAATTCCAACAGTAACAACAAAAATAACAGGAAGTAACAATTACTTTTTCTTAACATCTATTAATATCAATGGACTCAATTTCCCAATAAAAAGGCATAGGCTATCAGACTGGGTAAATAAACAGGACCCAACATTTTGTGGCATAAAAGAAACCCACCTTAGTGACAAAGACAGTTGCTACCTCAGAATAAAAGGCTGGAAAAGAATTTTCCAAGCCAATGTTCCCAAGAAAAAATCTGGAATAGCCATTCTAATATTGAATAAAATCGACTTTCACCCTAGGTTGATCAAAAAAGATAAAGAGGGACACTTCATACTCATCAAAGATATGATCTACAAATTCTGAACCTCTATGTAGCAAATACAAGGGCAACTACATTCATAAAAGAAAGGTTACTTAAGCTCCAAGCACACATTGCACCGCACATAGTAATAGTGGGAGATTTCAGCACCCCACACTCTGCAATGGACAGATCATAGAAACAGAAACTAAAGAAAGACACAGTGAGACTAACAGAAATTATGAAACAGATGGATTTAATGGATATCTATAGAACTTTTTATCCTAAAACAAAAGGATAGACCTTCTTCTCATCACCTCCTGATACCTTCTCCAAAATTGACTATAAAAATAGTCAATTTAGTTACAAACCAGGCATCAACAGATACAAGAAGAGTGAAATAATTCCTTGCATCCTATCAGATCACCATGGACTAAGGCTGCTCCTCACTAACAACATAAACAATAGAAAACCCACATACATATGGAAGCTTATCAACACTCAATTCAATGATAACTTGGTCAAGGAAGAAAGAAAGAAAGAAAGAAATTAAAGACTTTCTAGAGTTTAATGAAAATGAAGCCACAACATACCCAAACTTATGGAACATGATGAAAGCAGTCCTAAAAGGAAAATTCATAGCTTTAAGTGTCTCCAAAAAGAAACTGGAGAGCACATACACCAGCAATTTGACAGCACACCTGAAAGCACTAGAACAAAAAAGAAGTAAATTCACCCAAGAGGAGTTGAAGGAAGGAAATAATCAAACTTAGGGCTGAAATCAACCAAATAAAAACAAAAAGAACTATACAGAGATCAACCAAACCAGGAGCTGGTTCTTTGAGGAAATCAATAAAATAGATAAACCTTTAGCCAGACTAACTAGAGGGCACAGAGACAGTATCCTAGTAACAAGATCAGAAATGAAAAGGAAGACAACAGACACTGTGGAAAGACAAAAAATCAAGAGATCCTACTACAAAAATCTATACTCAACAAAACTGGAAAACCTCGATGAAATGGACAATTTTATAAACAGAAACCAGGTACCAAAGTTAAATCAAGATCAGATAAACGATCTAAACAGTTCCATATTTACTAATAAAATAGAAACAGTCATTAATATTCTTCCAACCAAAAAAAGGCTCAGGACCATACGGGGATAGTGCAGAGTTTTATCAGAACTTCAAAGAAGACCTAATACAAATACTCCTCAAACTATTACACAAAATAGAAACAGAAGGTACTCTAGGCAAATCTTTCTATGAAGCCACAATTACTCTTATATCTAAGTCACAGAAAGACCTAACAAAGAAAGAAAACTTCAGACCAAATTCCCTTATGAATATCGATGCAAAAATCCTCAATAAAATTCTCGCAAACCGAATCCAAGAAAACATCAAAATGATCAGCCATCATGATCAAGTAGACTTCATCCCAAAGATGCAGGGATGGTTCAATATATGGAAATCCATCAACATAATTCACTATATAAACAAACTCAAAGGAAAAAAAACATATGATCACCTCATTAGATGCCAAGAAAACATTTGACAAAATCCAACATCCTTTCATGATAAAAGTCTTGGAAAGGTCAGGAATTCAAGACCCATATTAAACACAGTAAAAGCAATATACAGCAAACCAGTACCAACATCAAACTAAATGGAGAGAAACTTGAAGCAATCCCACTAAAATCAGGGACTAGACAAGGCTGCCCACTCTCTCCTTACCTATTCAATATTGAAGTCCTAGCCAGAGCAATTAGACAACAAAAGGAGATCAAAGGGAGACAAATTGGAAAGGAAGAAGTCAAATTATCGCTATTTGCTGATGATATGATAGCATACTTAGGTGACCCAGAAATTCCATCAGAGAGCTCCTAAACCTGATAAACAACTTCAGCAAAGTAGCTGGATATAAAATTAACTCAAGCAAATCGGAGGCCTTCCTCTACACAAAGGATAAACAGGCTGAGAAAGAAATTAGGGAAACAACACCCTTCACAAAAGTCACAAATAATATAAAATTCCTTGGAGTAACTCTAACTAAGCAAGTAAAAGATCTATTTGACAAGAACTTCAAGTCTCTGAAGAAGGAAATTGAGGAAGATCTCAGAAGATGGAAATATCTCATATACTTGTGAATTGGCAGGATTAATATAGTAAAAATGACCATCTTGCCAAAAGCAATCAAAGGATTCAATGCAATCCCCATCAAAATTCTAACTCAATCCTTCACAGACTTGGAACGAGTAATTTGCAAATTCATCTGGAATAAAAAAAAACCTAGGATAGCAGAAACTATTCTCAACAATAAAAGTACCTCTGGTAGAATCACTATCCCAGACCTTAAGCTGTTCTACAGAGCAATTTCGATAAAACAACTTCATGGTATTGGTACAGTGACAGGCAGGTGGATCAATGGAATAGAATTGAAGACCCAGAAATGAACCCACACACCTATGGTCACTTGATCTTTGAAACTATGCAGTAGGAAAAAGTCAGCATTTTCAACAAATGGTGCTGGCTCAACTGGCATTCAGCATGTAGAAGAATGCAAATCAATCCATTCGTATCTCCTTGTACAAAGCTCAAGTCCAACTGGAGCAAGGACCACCACATAAAACCAGACAAACTGAAAGTAATAGAAAAGAAAGTGGGGAAGAGCCTCAAGCACATGGGCACAGGGGAAAATTTCCTGAACAGAACACCAATAGCTTATACTCTAAAATCAAGAATTGACAAATGGGACTTCATAAAATTGCAAAGATTTTATAAGGCAAAGGACATTGTCAATAGGACAAAATGGAAACCAACAAATTGGGAAATGATCTTTACCAATCCCATATCTGAAAGAGGGCTAATATCCAACATATACAAAGAACTCTAGAAGTTAGACTCCAGAGAACCAAATAACCCTATTAAAAATGGGTACAAAGCTAAACAAAGAATTCTCAACTGAGGAATGTTGAATGGCTGAGATGCACCTAAAGAAATGTTCAACCTTCTTAGTCATCAGGGAAATGTAAAGCAAAACAATCCTGAGATTCCACCTCACATCAGTCAGAATGGCTAGAATAAAAAACTCAGGTGACAGCAAATGCTGCCAAGGTTGTAGAGAAGAACACTCCTTCATTGCTGGTAGGATCGCAAGCTGGTACAAGCACTCTGGAAATCAGTTCGGCAGTTCCTCAGGAAATTGGACATAGTACTACCACAAGACCCAGCTATACTACTCCTGGGCATATATCCAGAAAATGCTCCAACATGTAATAAGGACACATGCTCCACCATGTTCATAGCAGCCTTATTTATAATATCCAGAAACTGGAAACAACCCAGATGTCCCTCAATAGAGAAATGGATACAGAAATTGTGGTATATCTACACAATGGAGTACTACTCAGTTATTAAAAACAATGAACTTATGAAATTCTTAGGGAAATGAATGGATCTGGAGAATATCATCCTGATTGAGGTAACCCAATTACAAAGAACACACATGGTATTCACTCTCTGATAAGTGGATATTAGCCCTGAAGATCAGAATTAACAAAGTATAATCCACAAACCACAAGAAGCTCAAGAAGAAGGAAAACCAAAATGTGGATACTTCATTCTTTCTTAAAAGGGGCAGCAAAATACTCATGGAAGGAGTTGCAGAGACTAACTATGGAGCAAAAACTGAAGGTAGGACAATCCAACATGCTATAGCTGTCTCCTGAGAGGCTCTCAGAATACTAGACTAATACAGAAGAAGAGGCTCACAGTCATCCATTGGACTGAGTACAGGATTCCCAGTGAAGGAGCTAGAGAAAGGACCCAAGGAGCTGAAGGGTTTGCAGCCCCTTAGGACAAACAACAATATGAACTAACTAGTACCCTCAGAGCTCCCAGGGACTAAAGCACCAACCAAAGAGTACCCATGGTGGGACTAATGGCTCCAGTAGCATATGTATTGTAGAGGATGGCCAAGTTGGTCATCAATGGGAGGAGAGGCCCTTGTCCCTGTAAAGGTTCTATGCCCCAGTGTAGGGGAATGACAGGGTCTGTAAGCAGGAGAGGGTGGGGAAAGGAGTGGGAACAGGGTTTGTTTTTCTTGTTGTTTTTGTTTTTTGTTTTTTGTTTGGAGGGGAAACTGGGAAAGAGATATTGTATGGATGTAAATAAAAAAATATCTAATAAAAAAAAGAAAAAAATTGCAAAACTTCTGTAAGGCAAAAGACACTGTCAATAGGACAAAATGGCAGCCAACAAGTTGGGAAAAGATCTTTACCAATCCTATATCTGACAGAGGGCTAATATTCAGTATATACAACGAACTCAAGAAGTTAGACTCCAGAGAATCCAATAACCCTATTAAAAAATGGGGTAAAGAGCTAAACAAAGGATTCTCAACTGACGAATACCAAATGGCTGAGAAGCATTCAAATCAAAACCACCCTCAGAGTCCACCTCACACCAGTCAGAATGGCAAAGTTCAAAAACTCAGGTGACAGCACATGCTTGCTAGGTTATAGAAAAAGAGAACCACTCCTTCATTGCTGGTGGAATTGCAAGCTGGTACAAACACTCTGGAAATCAGTTTTGTGGTTCCTCCGGAAATTGGACATAGTACTACCAAAGAACCCAGCTATACCACTCTTGGGCATATATCCAGAAGATGCTCCAACATGTAATAAGGACACATGCTCCACTATGTTCATAGCAGCCTTATTTATAATACCCAGAAACTGAAAATAACCCAGATCTCCCTTAACAGAGTAATGGTTACAGAAAATGTGGTATACCTACACAATGGAGTACTACTCAGCTATTAAAAACAATGAATTTATTAAATTCTTAGGGAAATGAATGGATCTGGAGAATATCATCCTGAGTGAGGTAACCCAATCGCAAAAGAACACACATGGTATGCACTCTCTGATAAGTGGTTATTAGCCCAGAAGATGGGAACACACAAGGTACAATCCACAAACCATATGAAGCTCAAGAAGAAGGAAGACCAAAGTGTGGATACTTCATTCCTTCTTAAAAGATGGAATGAAATACCCATGGAAGGATTTGTAGAGACTAACAATGGAGCAGAGACTGAAGGAAGGACAATCCAGAGACTGCTCCATCTGGGAATCCTTCCATATTCAATCACCATACCCAGACACTATTGTGGTTGCTGGCAAGTGCTGCCTGACAGGAGCCTGATATAGCTCTCTCCTGAGAGCTTCTGACAGTACCTGACTAATACAGAAGTAGAGGTCACTGTCATCCATTGTACTGAGTACAGGGTCCTCAAGAAGGAGCTAGAGAAAGGACTTAAGGAGCTGAAGGATTTGCTGCCTCTTAGGACAACAATATGAACTAACTAGTACCCTCAGAGCTCCCAGGGACTAAACCACCAACCAAAGAGTACACATGGGGGAACTCATGGCTCCAGCAGCATATGTATAGCAGAGGATGGCCAAGTCGGTCATCAATGGGAGGAGAGGCCCTTGTGCCTGTGAAGGTTCTATTCTCCAGTGTAGGGAAACACCCGGGCCAGGAAATGTGAGAGGGTGGTTTGGTGAGTAGGAGGAGTGGGGAGGGAAAAGGGGTTTTTGTTTGTTTGTTTGTTTTCTTTTTATAATTTTATTTTATTTTAATTTTTTCTTTTTTTAGAGGGGAAACTAGGAAAAGAGATATCATATGACATGTAAATAAAGAAAATATCTAATAAAAAATTTCATGAGTAGATCTACTAATTTGTATTTTAAGTGTTATATGAACAATAGTACGTTATTAAGCATAAAGAAATTAAATCCTTGGGCTGGAGAGATGGCTCAGAATTTAGAGTACCTGCTGCTATTGTAGAAGACCAGGGTTCAATGTCCCATACGAATATGGTGTCCACAAACATCTATAACTCCAGTTCGATGGAATCCAATGCTCTCTTCTAGCCAAGTATTCATATGGTGAACATACATATATGTAGCATACATGCAGGCTTTAAAACACTTGTGTATATGAAATAAAGTAAATAAATATTTTTAAAGAAAAGGATGCAATCCTACAATTTTTTATATTATAGTTGGGACTGGAGGTCAAGAAAAACTGAATTGAAATGAAACAGACAGTATGAGTTCACTGTTTTGTAGAATATAAAGAGCTAATATATAAAATTGGCTGTGGAATGTTGGTTAACAGAGGGTAGGAAGTGTAAGGAAGAAAAGTTTAAAAATACTGATTAATAAATCAGTTGAACAAAATTCTGGTATTCTATTGCATGGCAAAGTGACTATAGATTATGATAATTCTATTTCGTTTCACAAAAGATAATTACTGTGTTCTTCAAAATGTTCAAGGAAGAAAGATTATTTTAAACTTTATAAGAAAATATATGTATTAAAGACAGTTTTTTTATGTTGGTTTGAATATTGCATAATGGATACTTGTACCAAAATATCACATATTGCCCCATAAATATTTCTTTTATGTATTAGTTAAAATATAGTAAAGAAATATAGGTAAACTA
>JADRCC010559852.1:0-10646 GCA_019843855.1 Hylomyscus alleni
AACTGTAAAAGTTAAACCCTAATGAAGATCCCAAGGTGTTGGTGATGCCAGAATCATAGAATATTCTCTGAAGAAAGCTGAGGATATGTGTGCTTCAGGTAGCAAAGACAGAGAGATGGATTGTTCAAGCTCTACAGAACCCAGATGATTCTATCATCAGCTCCAGCTGTCTGACATGGAGCTACAAGATCTGGCATTTGCCCAGTTGGGTTTCAGACTCACTTTGGTCATATCTCTCATCGTGTCTCCATTTCTCCCTTTTGGAATTAGAACATGTATTTTGTGACATTGTATATTAGAAGAATATAACTTTCTTTTAATTTTACAGGGGTCAGTTAAGTCTTGGCTCTCAGAACAGAATTTTGGTTTTGGAACACCATCAGGACTATTAAAGACTGTGGTGATTTTTAGAGATGGAGTAAGTACATTTTGCATGAGGAAATAACATTTCAAGGGGCAGGGGTGGGATATTATTTTTTAGTGCCCATGTGTAAAGTTCACCAGAGGTGGAATTATTATAGCTAATAATAAAAAATTTAGAATCACTTAGGACACTTCACTCTGATATAATTGTGAAAGCATTTCTAGAGACTTAACTGAGAAGAGAAACTCACCTTCGATGTGGGCATCATCTCATGGACTTAGGGCTTGAGTTGAAAGGAGAAAAAGAGCTGAGAACCTGTTCTTGTCCTGTGCTTCCTGCAGCCACAACTACAGCAACTCTTATCACCATGACTTCTATGCCACAGTGAAATACAACCTCAAACTGCAAGCTAAAATAAATCCTTCCTTCTTTAAATTGCTATGATGACAAATACTGTGAGATATCTATGTTGTAGAATATCACAATACCATTTAAAAGTAGAACTGACTTCTAGAGAGTAACATATTACAAAATACATAAGGTAAACATTGAATGTAACACAATGCCATAAAAAGTAGTTGAGTATGCTCTGTGCTTACAAAGAAAGAGTAGAAGAATACATAAAAAATGTATTGAGCAGTTGGACAAAGGAGGGTGAGTAAAAGCCACTCAATATTCTTTCTTATGGTTCCTAAGCATAGATAACTGGTAAATATATCAGGTGATACATGTGCTATTTCCTTGATTTAGTATTATGTAGCAGTTTACTCTGAGATTGAAACATTGCATCCCACAGGTACCTCTCTAAGCAGAAAGTAAACAACTCCAAATAATTTCAGGAAGTCCCTGAAACTGACCAGATTCACCAAGCCTCTACCTACCAGAATAAGCAACCCAGCCATAAAAAAAGACTCTACAATTAGCCTAAATGCCTAGAAAAAAACAGAAGTCAGCCAAGGAAGAGGATTAGACCAACTGAGTCACTGGGAAGGAGGACTCCCAGCCTTGAGCAGAAGGCTATGACAAGCCTTCCAGGTTTCTAGCTGTTGTGAGCTGTCACCCACGCTGGGGTAGCCTTTAGTGTTACAGCAGACTTTGAGTCACTTGGACTTCTCTTACCAGATTCCTGTAAGTACCCCCAATAAAACTCGTGGTTCAGCAAGTTCATCTTTGATGACAACCATTCTTTGGTCTGCCGTGGGTTCCCTATCTGTGGTGAGTAAATATGGATGTTGCATCTCCCCTGGAAAAGTTTTGTCAGAAGTTTAGCCAGCACACGTGTTTACACTTGTCAAATCACATTCTGTACACCATGCATATGCACAATTTTTTAATTAAAAGTAAATATTAAAGGTCATTTTGTAAGCAAAGGGAGGCAATAGGACTTTCATGGGGGGTAGCCACTCAGAGACTTCTTACATGGTAGAGAAGTTGGGCACCTACCCTTGTTCCTTTCCTGGTAGCGATGAGCACATTGGTTCAGATGAACACACTGACTAGAATATGAGACCTTTTTTTGGAAGAAAAAAAAAAAGAGAGAGAGAGGTAGAGATCGCTACTACAATAATGGGTTATCATGGTAGGTGGGCCACGCATTTTACATATAGTCCTTTTGTGTTCTAATTATCTTAATGCTTTTTAAAAATCTAGAAGTAGAAGAGTAGGAGACTAAACCAAAGGAATCTTGTCTCCATGCTTCTCTAGTCTCCCAAATCTGGATTCTTTGGGGAAGCAGAACTGTAGTGGCTTAGAGCACAATGTCCCCATCGTGTCTGTGACTCCACTCCCCTCGGGTCTGTCACTCTGGGCAAGAGAACAAGCTTCTTTCAGGGTATCTATTATGTATGTATGCATATATGTATAATGTCTGTGTATAATATGCACACAATAGAATTATCCATTGATGTCACTGTAATGCTTAAATGTGTCACCATTTGTGAATGTATGCTGTGTACCCAGCATAGTGAGTGGTAGTTGTGTGTTAGCTGTTATGATGATGGCTTGTTTCAATCAACTGGTTGATCTGTAGCTCAGTCCCATACAACAGACTCCTCTGTGTTTAGATCAAGTGACAAGTAGGAAACTCAGTGTAGAGCTCTAGTCTCCTTTCATAATTTTTCATAAAATGAGAAAATTTTAACTCATTCTGAGTCCTCAAGTCTTGAGAATCCTCTACTACTTCCTCAATGCACGCTGGTAATTAAAACCTCCTCAGGCCAGAGGAGATTGCTCAGTGGGTAACAATGCTTATGCACAACCATGAGAACATGAGTTCAAATCTTCAGAGCTCACACTAATGGATGAATGGATAGATAGATAAACAGACAGATAGACAGACAGACAGACAGACAGACAGATAGATGCTTCACACATGATTATAACTGAAAGGGCAGGATGGGAAGGCTGTAGGATCACTGAGGTTTGCTGGCTACCAACCTAGATCCAGGTTCAGTGAAGGAGTCTATCATAGGAGACTCCGCAGAGAGTGGCAGAGCAGGACAGCTGATGTTTTCCTTTGGGTTCTACATGTACCAGGCAAGCACACTAGCGGAGACGAGCCTCACTGTCCTAAGCTTTGTGAGCACCACCTTTGCTTCTCTATCAGTGAGAAGGCTTGAGGTTGGAAAAAAGAATTAGGAGGCACTATGCTTGATTTTAATGTCAGTTTGCCACAAATTAGAAACAGGAGGGGAGCCTTGCCTGTAGAACTGTCTTGATTGCCTTAACTCAGGTGGGCAGGTCCTCCCTGATGGTGGATGGCACCTTCTGGTAGCAGCCCTAATGAAAAAGGATTTCAGAAGGAAAACTCTCTCAACTTCTGTTCACTTGGCCTTTCTCTTGCTGGAGAATTGATCTACTCTGTTATTGTTGCTGTTGTTGCTGCTGCTGTCTTTTCTGACAGCAGTGTCAAGCTTCACAGTGGATTAGGGACCAGTGGCTTTTCAGACTTCAGGATTTCTGGCATTAAATTGGGACTACTGAGGCACTTTGCACAGTGTATTGAGTAACTACTGGTTGTCAGGCCCCTAGTGAGAGAAATAGTGTAGGACTACTCCTGATGAATAACTACCAGGTTCTTAGCTTTTCAAATATGATTCAGCTATTGTTACTATTTTAAAGGTAACCTAATAATTCATATATATGTATATATGAATATATGTGTATATATATATACACATACATACACACAGACACACATATATGTCAGCCACTGACTCTGAACAGTAAGGGAATTGTACATGTAGATACATATCTATACATGTATGTGTGTGTATCTGTGTATGTGTATGTGTGTGTGTCTATGTTACTCATCCTGTTGGTTCTGATTCTCCAGAGAGCTCTGACTAATACAGAAGGTCATTTGAAGTCAAAATGAGTGGGGATGCCCTGGAGTAATGTGTGTCTTCCGTAAGTGGGAGATCCCGGGTAGCCTTCAGTGGATAGTGGTATAGGATGTGCACTGTTGTATCCAGGAGTTGTATACAGATCAGAATTCGAGATGACATCTGGAATTTGGAGGTGTACAACCTGCATGACTGTATGTAAGTGTCTCTGGGAGTGCTTAAAGGTAGCAACATGTAGCCGGTATCTGTCAGAGGTTTTCTTGAATAGGATGGTTTTCTTGAATAGGATTTGATCCTTGGGTCGGGCGGTGGTGGCGCACGCCTTTAATCCCAGCACTTGGGAGGCAGAGGCAGGCGGATTTCTGAGTTCGAGGCCAGCCTGGTCTACAGAGTGAGCTCCAGGACAGCCAGGACTATACGGAGAAACCTTGTCTCGAAAAACCAAAAAAAAAAAAAGAAAGAAAGAAAAAAAGAAAAAAGAAAAAAAAGGATTTGATCCTCACAGCCATTTAGTAAATAAAGATTTCATCCTTTGTAATGGAGGGCAGATTCAGATCTTTGCCTCCCGTACAACAGGGAACTGCTATCCCTCAACTTAAAGTATACATTTCAGTAAGGTTTTCATTTTATGTGTGTGTGTGGGGGGGGGGGTGCACAGATATACACAAATATACATACATAGTCTAGCTATGTAGCCCAGGCTAGCCTTGATCTTATGATTCTCCTCCTGCTTCAGACTTCTAGGCTCTGAAGTCAGTTTAGAGCATATGTTCAGTCTGCTCTAAGTGGCATCTATATTGGGAGTCTTGGGTATTTCTTCATATACAACAGAGAAAAGTTGAACAATGGACAGCATAAGCTTAGGTGTGTCCAGGACATAGACTATGGGAAACCAAGTCTTTGTTCTCTGGAGAACTATGGCCCCTGTGAGTCCATCTTTCTGTGGCCTGAGTGTCCCATCCTTCCTCATAGCAAAGGAAGTGGCTGAGCTGAGTTACATATGCAGTAATCATCTACAACTTCACAGCCCCCACTGTAGAGCATCCACAATCTTCTTTTTCTTTCTTTTTAAAGCAACATCATGCTATGTAGCCCAGTTTGGCCCGAAACTTGAGGTGATCTGTAGAGAGCTGTGGTGTTCCACGCCTTGAGATGGCGCTGGTTCCTTCCGATATCCCGAAAGTGAGTGCTCTCTTGAGATCAAGTCCTGAATTGGCTACACTTGCTGTCTCTGGCTGCTTCCGCATTGTGTGACCTATCTGCTGTTCCCACGTGGCCTGCAGGGGTTGGCAGGCACAAGGTATTTAGGTCCGTGGGCATATCCCAGAGGGACCACCACCAGAGAAGGAGGAGAAGTAGAGGAGAGCTAGCATGTAACATCAAGGGGCTAGCAGGAATAAGCTTGTAACATCAAGAAGCTAGCTAGCTAGAAGAAGTATAAAAGGAAGAAGCATGCAAAAAAGGTCCTGAATAAACTGCTTAAGGAAGACCCGTGGTCGTGTCCTTTCTTGCTGGTCGAGAGGGCCGCGGCAGTGATCCTTCTATGTCAGCCTGAATGTAGGAAGTACAGGCATGAATTGCCATGCCATACTCCAAATGTTCTACAATCTACATGACAAGTGTATACAGAAGGATTATGCTCATTAAGTAGATGCAGGAAGATGCCCTTATTTCCTACATGCAGAACTGAGCAGGACTCTTGTGCACCAGCCATGTCCAACAACTCAACTATGGGCAAAAGGAGAGGCTACTACCTGCAGCTAAGGACGGTTGACAGCCTGTGGTGATTTGAAAAAGAATGTCCGCAATAGGCTGATTTGAATGGTTTGTCATCGGGGAGTGGCAATTCTTGAAAGGGATTAGGAGATATGGCCTTGTTAGAGTAGGTGTGGCTTTTTTGGAGGAAGTGTGTCACTGGGGGTGGGCACTGAGGTTTCAAGAGCCCAAACTAGGTCCAGTGGCCCTCTCTTCCAGCTGCCTATGGATCTGCATGCAAAACTTTCAGCTACTTCTCCAGCACCAAGTCTGTGAGCATGTCGCCATGCTCCCTGCCATGGTAACAATGAACTAAACTTCTGAAAGTACAAGAAAGCCCCAATTAAATGCTTTCCTTTATAAGAGTTGCTGTGTTCACGGTGTCTCTTCTCAGCAATAGAACACTGACTAAGACACAGCTAGCTCTTCCACGCCTACAGTCACAACAGCTTTATTTCCCGTTTTAGTATCTTGGAATAGCACTAGTCAAGAGAAGGCCTCCTGGAAAGCTTTAGAGGGAGCCTGTCCGTACCAGAGGTTCCATTTTGCAGGGGCCACCCTGGGGAGAATGAGCTCCCTGCTATAAAAGGGTCCTATCATCATGGGCTGCTGAGACAGCTATTTGGAAAGCAGGAAGTGATTAGTGAGTTGAGGGAACACGGAGGAACAGGCCATAAACTCTGCTATAGCTAGGTTGTTAAATGTCACTCAGAGGCCAATGTGTTGAAGGCTTGGTTTCCTCACTGGTCCTGATGAAAGGTGGTTGAACCCTTGGAAGGTAGGGCCTAGTAGGAACTCCTTAGGTCATTGAGGGTGTGGCTAAAGGGATTGTGGGGGCAGGGACCTTTCCTCTTTCTGCCTTTGCTTCTTGGCTATGAGGTGGATGGTTTTGCTCTGGCTTACACCCTTACCAGGATGGACCACCCCAGGCCCAAACAATAAGATCACTGGATCATGGTCTGGAGCCTACAGAAACCACAGGTCCAAAGATACCTTCCCTCTTTGCCATTTGACTATTTCAGGTATCTCTCATAGCAGCAGTTCCAAGGACAGCTCTTCTTCAGCACTTCATCTCCTCAGCACTAACATTTATTCCTTCAGTGACTTCAGGTTCCACCTACATCTTTCCTGAGGCATTCAGACACACAGGACACCTCCCATCATTGGTGTGCAGAGAGTAACTCTCACCTCGGTGTGCCAGAGCTCATCACATACAGGGGAGTCTCTCTTAAAGAGTTCAGGATATATTGGGATGATGGACCCCTATATTTCCTCTGTAGTCTGAAACACAGCGGGGAGGAAGAGAATAGGATGATTTCTCTCTCCCAACCTTGCTTGCCAAGGTGTTAGTTATTTGACTCCAGATACCACAGTAATTAATAATGTAATAAGATGCAATTTGTAGGCACTCATGCCTGAAGGCCTCGGGTCCCAAGGCCCTTGGTAAAAGGGAAAATTAAAAGCATCCATAATCTCAAAGAGGACAGCCTGACCACAACTCACAAGGCTGAGGATAACCAGGGGAGGCTGCCCGTGATCCCACCCTGGAGACAATTGTTTAGGCTTTCAGCTCCTGAGAGGCTCGTACCCCCATGCTGCAGCTTCAAAGACATGGGGCATAACCATAGGCACTAGACTGCTGGCCTGCCCTCAACACACTCTCAGCAGATCTCAGAGAAGCCTGCCACTCTTGGGTTTTTATCAGAAGCCGGGACAGATGCAAACTGGGGAGCCAGCTCCAGCAGTCAGTCAGTCAGTGGTACTAATGCCTGTCTGTCCTTCAGTTTCTACTTCACAGTGCTGTTGTTGGAGGATGAGAATATCTGCAAAGCCCAGTTGAGCTTACGAGGTTTTTTTTATTCCTGTTTATATTATTTCCCATAATTCTTTAACAACCACGGAGGGTTTACAGCAGACACCACTTACCCATTTCTTATTCTCAACTGTTTTTCCTCTGCCAGATTCCAAGTGACAATGTGGAAAGTTAAGACAGCCAGGGAGGTCAGAGTGACATAAGCAGGCATTGCTTAGGGATGGAAAAGAATCCCAGGAAAGGTTTCCAAGGGTGCAGACTCAGTCATCAGTATTTTCTTTCATTTATCTCTTCTTTCTAATTTCTACTCAGAATTCAGGCATAATGGCTGGTACTCCAGTTGCTATCTTGATCCAAGAGCCATTTTGAAGTTAGAAGCCACGTGGCTGGGTATGGCATGAGAAGAGCTTTGAGTCTCCAGTGATGAAGGAGTTGTCACAGAAGCTTGGAATGAACTGCATAGACTTTTTATTTATCTAGTAGTTCTCAACTTGTAGGTCTCAACCCCTTTGGCAAACCTCTCTCTCCAAAAATATTTACATTATGATTCATTGCAGTAGCAAAATTACAGCTATGAAGTAGTAAAGAAAATAATTTTATGGCAGGGAGGGAGGGCCACTGCAACATGAGGAACTGTATTAAAGGAAGGTTGAGAACCTTCCTTTACATGAAAAGATAATATCGCCTTTGTTTACGCCAATGTGTAGGTAACTAATCTTATGCAGGTGTCAATAATTAGTCTGTCTTTCAGAGGAGAAAATCATCCCTGCAAGGTCAAGATCTGTGCCCAAAATGACTGTTAGTAAAATAAGAGGCTATAGTCACACCAGTAATAGAGACCATCATCCTTCCCTTCTGTTCCCAATGTGTTCTTTGGTTACAAAGATACACTAAGATTCAGTGTGTGTGTTTGTGTGTGTGTGTGTGTGTGTGTGTGTGTGTGTGTGTTCGTTCTTGGAGCTTGAGCCTAGGCCCTCATGCATGCTAGAGAAGCAGGTAAGTACTTTGAGATGGATCTGCACTCCCCAGGCCCAGCCAGTAGTATTTTGCCTGTAGATCAAAGGGTCTAGCTGCCTTCAGGAGCTGCTGCCTCTCCCTGGGGCCTCTTTAATCTCTGCTTTTTCAAATCAGCCTTCCCACCTCTTCACCTTTGGCCTTCTGCTCTTCAGTGTTTCCCAAAGCCATTTGATCAACGGCATGAGTTAGGTGTGGATCCCTGAGTGTCAGACCAAACACGTAGTACAGAGGATGAGGTTGCTCCAACTGTACCTTATCCCTGGCAGACCCAGTGTCTAACAACTGCCCAACACCTGGAGCTGGGTCCTTCTTTGATTTCCCAGCCCTTCTTTTTCTATCCCCCCAGCTAATTCTTCTCCTCCTGGCTCATACTCAACTTCCTTTGCCAATTGGAATAATTGAGAAGTAGGCAAGCGCACATTCATATGAACTTCTTGGGAGCTGATGAGTGGCTGGCATAGGGAGGACCAAGCCTGCCACATCAGCCTCCCCACCCAGAACACATGTGCTAGAGGGGATGAAGCAGATGGCCCAGGTCCTGGGAAGACATACAACTTAAAAACATGTCTTCATGGGACTGCACAGACAGCTCAGAGGCTAGTAGCATGGACTGCTCTTATAGAGGACCCAGGTTTGAGTCCTAGAGCCCAAGTAGTGTCTCACAACCATTCATAACTCTG
Organism: Hylomyscus alleni; assembly: GCA_019843855.1. Classification (NCBI taxonomy): domain Eukaryota; kingdom Metazoa; phylum Chordata; class Mammalia; order Rodentia; family Muridae; genus Hylomyscus; species Hylomyscus alleni. The sequence continues at coordinate 8,974 of JADRCC010559852.1, forward strand.
GTCTAAGAGGATCTGATGCCCTCTTCTGGCCTCCTTGGGCACTGGATATATATGATGCTCAGATATAAAGGCAGTTAACATATAAAAATAAACTGTCATACATATAAAATAAAACAAAAAAATGAAAATATAAAACCCAAACAAAACATCAAAAAGAAAAAAAGAAAAAACAGGTCTTCATAACGTCTTTGAAAGGAATGTGTAGTATTTGCCATCTTCTTATTTATCAACTAGCTGAAAAAAAAATAGAAATACTGATCTCTGCTCAGCAGGATGAACTCAAGAGTGCTCAGGCAGACAAGGGTGGTGGAAACTGGCCCTGGAGAGCAGAGCTGGCTCTCAGCAGCACAGGAGGGGCAATCTGACTTCTTGGCCTCTCAAATTTCAAATTTCACCTAAAGCTTGGTTCTCTTACTGTTCAGAGCCAGTGGCTGTGTTTGTTTGTTTGTTTTTGTTTGTTAAGAAAAAAATGCTACCTGCTCTGCCCCATCCCTTCCCCTGGGCTCTCTAGCTTGGTCCTTTGTGACTTACTAGGGCTAATAGTGCCTTAGTTGAGATTTCTATTGCCATGAAAAGACCATGACCACAGTAACTCTTAGAATGGAGAAGATTTAACTGGGGATGGCTTACAGGTGTGGACGTTTAGCTGTTATCCTGGCAGGAAGCATTGCAGTGGGCAGGCAGACAAGATGCTGGAGAGGTAACTGAGAGTTCTTCACCTGGACTGGCAGGTGGCAGGAAGAAAGAGAGAAAGACAATGGGCCTGGCTTGGGAGTTTGAAACCTCAAAGTCTGCCCCAGTGACGCATTTCCTCCGACAAGGCCACACCTCCTAATAGTGCCACGCCCTGGCAATCCAGTCATTCAAATCCATAAGGCTCCAGAGGCCATTCCTATTCAAACCACCACTGTCCGCCAGACAGAAAAAAAAAAAAAAAAGGCCTTCAGGTATCGATGGGTTTTTATTCCCAGACAAGCTTGAGCAAGAAACCGTGAAGACCGCTGTTGCCGTTGCCGCTGTTTTGATTTAAGTGTTATTGAGCTGCAATCCCCTGGTCTCTTACTAGGTGAGCCCACAAGCCGGGGACAGAGCCTAGCATTGAAGGCCGCCCGCTCCAGTTCCCAATACACTAATGATACTTCACAGACACTGAATCCTTGCAGTTTTCAAACAAAACCTTGGTGCACCAATCCCAGGACTCCAGGGAAACACTCCATCATTACCCGGCTTTGCTCAGCTGGTCCTCACTGACTGCCAGCAATCCTCGCTGAGCGTTTCCTGCCTTAGGGCTCTCTGCCCCACTCACCACCACTCCCTGCCTTTCTTTCCCCAGTCTCCTACAGGTTTATCTCCCAAGACCCTTCGCAAAGCCAGCCCCTGAGCTGGGCTAATTAGGGTAACATGACAAGCTTAATAAGGACTTTCTCCAGTCACTCATGTTGTGCCAGAGGCTGACAGGCTCGAGCTGTGCCAGTCCCTGGTGTTAACATCACAGCTCCTGAACTTCCCTCCATAGTATCTGCCAAAGAGCAAAAGATGGTATCCCCTCATTCAGAACACCTTGGCCTAAAACCCTGCATGGAATAGAATCATGGCCAAATTGGAATCCCTTTGCTATCTTTTTCTTACATTCGAGGTTTTTTGTTTTGGTTTTTGGTTTTTTTTTTTTTTTT
>JADRCC010559861.1:0-21753 GCA_019843855.1 Hylomyscus alleni
TTTGTGGGTGTGAGGCTGTGCAGGAGGGCCAGGGAGACCTCTCTGGGTGGCTGCTCTGTGCCTGAGGGACACTTTCCGGGCCACCTGGTGGATGTCAGTGGTGCAGGGACTCTGTCTCAGAGCTACCAGTATGAGGTGTGTCTTACCGGGGACTCTGGGACTGGTGAGTTCAAATATCTGAAACCAGTTTTAGCTAATTTTCAAGACCATTCTCTTAGACCAGAAATGGGAGAAAATCCTAACTCTAGGAACGACTGGGGTTTTGGTATTCAGTTAAAATAACTGCCTTTCATCATGTGTAATGGGTTTTGTCATAAACTCAAACTACTTTTCTTGCTGTGCCCATCTTGAACTTTTAAAGCATGCCTAAAACTTGCTTTCAGGCTCTTCTCTCCATGGTTTTAGAAAAGTATCTTAGCTCTTCTCCAGACTGCAAGATGAAATGTTCTAATCTTGTTTTTTTTTTTTCTAATTTGTCAATAGTTGCACAAATCTTTGTTCTGGGATGACTTGGGAGTGTACAAGAGGAAAAAAATGGGAAATCAATTTAGCCCAATCAGATGGAATTCAGTATGTGTTCTCTCACTCGTTGTTAACCACTGAATACACACTACATAGCAATGTTCAAATACATTGAGGTCTAATTATATCGGAGAAAGAGGGGCATGCTGAGGGGTCTGCCTTTGCTTTATTTGGTCTCTACTGAACCAACTGTCTTGGTTGATGTTTTCTCTTAAAAATCTTACATAGCTACATGGCTCCTCATTAGCCTGATACTAGTTTTCATATCACGATTTTAAACTGTGTTCTACTTTGCTTGCTTGCTTGCTTGCTTGCTTGCTTTTTGGTTGGTGTTGAGGTTTCAGAAAGCTGTCCCTTATTTACCTGGTATGTTGAAATGGCATGGCAATAACATTGAGTTTTTCACTTCTGTTTAAGTCAGAGAAACTGCACCAGCCAATACTTATTTATTTTCCTTCTTTGTTGTCGTTCCACATTTCTCTCTTGCCAGACCTGTGCTTAGTTAAAAGAATACATTTTCATTGTCTTTTTTGGCAAATAGAGCATGGCATATGGCTAGCTTAGAGTGCGATGTAAAATGGGGTACCTTCTACAGCTCTTCAGTTGAGGATGAACTCGGGGGACCTATGCATGCCAAGTAAAGACTGTATCTCTGATCTACCACTGTAAACACCCACGAACACTTGTAAAGCGAGATGTCTCACCTGGAAAGGGATTTCACCTTTGTTTATGCTATGTTCTCCCTGGGATGTTCCTGGTATGATGCATGCACAAATACCCATGCTGGCTCTGTGATAGGAGTGATGGAATGAACGTAACTGAGACGGTCCCTGGCAACTCAGGAGTTCTCATATTGTTCCCTGGGTTGCCAATTTCTAAGCCTTTTTAAAAATTTAGAAGTAAAGGAAGTCCTGTGTCATTATTTTAGCTTTTGTGCTATGGTCGGTTCTTATGCTATGGAATCTATTTGTGTGTTGTGTATGTGTGCCTGTTGGTGCATGTGTGCTTGCAGATGCCCTTGCGCTTCTGTACGTTGAGGTCAGAAGTTGGTGTCCACCTTCATTGCTCAATTATCTAGACTAGTCGGAAAGCTCTGTGGAAACATTGACCAACTGCTCATGATTCTAAGCAATAAAAGGAGAAGTCTGAGATACAATCCTAGTTACCTGATTCTAATGACCCGATTCTTAGTAATATGCTATACTGACAGGCATATACGGTAGCATTATTTTCCTGTGGAGAGAAATCCATTCGTCCTGTCCCATGAATAAAATGACCATGTGTAAATGTAATCTTTAGCTCATAGTTTATATTTATTTCTATAGCAATGACCACACTGCTTAGAAAATAACCTGAAATGCTCACAAAAATCAATGACCAAAGTAAAATTGGATATACTACAACCACTCTTCGTGTTGATTTCCCCACGAAATCGGCCTAATGACATTCTTATGTGTACTCAATGAGTCACTGCTTTATTGTGGAAAAGAGTTGCCCTATATGGACAGAATTACTCTATGGTTGTGTTTATTGAACTTTGCATCTGCCTCTTCAGTCATCTTCTATAAACTCTGACATATTATATACTTTGTATACAGTGAGCCCATTATTAAAGTTGAATATCTTATGATCACTTCAGCATTGTGTGTGTGTGTGTGTGTGTGTGTGTGTGTGTGTGTGTGTTTGAAAGCAATTGCTTTCTATCAATTTAGCTGAAAAATAATTTTAAGAAAACTACAATCGATGTTCTGGATGAATTTTCATATTTAAATGACTGAGAGATTCTTGAAAGTGTAGAAAATGATGTTTCCTATTACTTTCTGTTACAGTTAACCTCATATCTTTGGCAAAAGTAACACCCATTGGTGCCTTAATTAAATAATGTTATAAAACATCAGAGGGCCATACATGACTTTTTAAAAAGAATGACTGAGCAGAACTGAACGAGAAATTCTTTAGCACTTAAAATAATAATACTATTCTTATAGAAGCTATCAGTTTCATAGTTTTGTAAATAAAAAGCCCAATAAACATCTAATTGAACTGACAACAGTTGTCCGTGGGGACACATTGTGTTCTGGAGACTTTATAGGACCTGTTCTATATTTTCCATCTAGATGCTGCCCACATTACATGATGCATGGTCCCTTCAACTTCACAGTATATAACATTGCTTGTATAACCATTTCCCTCTGACCCAGTCTGAAAATATTCTTTGAATAAAGATCCGTTATCCAAATTTGATAAATGTTCTATTTAGATAATGAAAAACAATCTCCTATTCAGAGGATCTTTAACTTAATCAAGTTTGCAATGGTTTTTCTTGCCAGATTAAATAATATAATTACAGATTCTATGGCATATTTGAGTGGCTATTATTCTGCCTAGAAATACCACCTACTGTCAAATGGAGGCACATAAAGATTATTATAACAGGAGTTTAGGCCTCATTGATTTAAGGAATCTCTTTAACAAACCCATAGAGCCAGTACCAAAAACTATGAATTAATAAGGGCATCAGTGTGTGTGTGTGTGTGTGTGTGTGTGTGTGTGTGTGTGTGTGGTACTGGAGTTCACACTAGAGCTTCATGAATGCTAGCTGTGTTCTATCACTGAACTCCCTGTGAATTTTCACTGCAACTCTCTTCAAATTATATAAGCAAACAAACAAAAAAATACAAAGATGATCCAATTTCAATCTAAATTCAATATAGAATTTAAACTGTTTAAAAATAGATCTTAAAATCTAAATCTATTTTTCTAACTCTCACAACTCAAGTACTAAAAGATGAGTAATTCAATTAAAAGTATGCAAAAACAAGAGTAGATATTTATTTTCCAAAGAAGATATATCCATGGCTAATACTGAAAAACTGCAACAACCCTCATCAGGGAAATACAGACCAGCATCACAGCCAGACACTCACACCTACCTGGATGGCTGGAACCAAAAAATTCAGATTTGGGGGAAGATCTCATATTGAAACCCTGACACACAGCTGAAGTATAAAGTGCTGCAGCCATTTTTTAAAACAGTCTGCCAGATTTTCAAGTGGGCAAACATAGAGCTATCATACAGTAAGCAATTCAACTCCTAGAGAAATAAAAAATATGTTCACATAAAATATATACATAAATCTTCATAGAAACAATATTCAGAAGAGCAAAGAGGTAGAAACATTGTCCAAATGTCCAAATAAACACGAGCCTGCATCAACCAGAAAAAGTAATGAAATACTGGCACGTGCTAGCATTTGGATGAACCGTAAAAGCGTCAGGCTGAGGGAAGAAAGCTAACCGCGGAAGTCCACATTCTGTCTCTCTGGTCATATGGAAGTTTACAACAGAGACTCAGTGGAGACCAGAAAAGGAGAGTAATCCTTTGTTTATGCTCTGCATAGGGGAAAGGAGAAAATAACCATTAAAGGATGCAAGGTTCTTCTTTGGTGTAAGATATACACTCCAAAACTGACCTTGATGATGGGCACATCATACATACTGTTTATATATTAAGAGGCTCTAAACTTTATACTTTTAAATGGAAGGGTATATTTAAGTATATGTGATATCCCAAAGCAAAGATACTATTCATGCCAAATATAAGAATCAACCCAGGTCCACGTATGTTTATTTATGAAATATTTTTCTGGTAGTTGAACATTGGGAGAACCTACACTTCTCTCCGTTGGATGTTGAAGAGAAGAAGCAATCCATCCGTACTTGAATAAAGCATGTCTATATTGTGCAGAATTTGCCAGTTGAAACTTTGCATTGTCTACTCATTTGTTACTCTATACTGTGTATGGTGGAAAATATGTGCTTGTACAACTGTCCCTATGTTATTTTTGAGACATTTTTACCCCTCAATGTGTGTTCTCAGGTTAAATGTTTAGTACACTATCTTTTTTGGTTATTGACGCATCAGCAGCATTACATACTCAACAGCATGAGTGATAATTTATTTTTTACTTATTTTCATACAACACTTCAGTGTTTTTTCATACACATGAAAGCAACTTAGAAAAAGAAGCCAGTGATTCACATTACATGGTTTAGTCCTCGGGTCTTGGAGAATTTTGCCTTTAAATCTGAACATGTAAGACTCTAGGAGACCACATGGTGGCGCTGCAGGTTAAGAAGACAGAGCATAGAAAGTGCTTCTGGAATTACCTTATCAGGACCCGTTTCTCACCACCTAGAAGCAAAAGGCGTGCGATTTTCAGCCAAAGCATAGGCGAGTATGAAACCTTAAAAATTCTCTTTGGAGACTTGATTCTGACGTTCTGGACTGTGAGATACTGCTGCCACGATCCTGGATATATGTGAAGCTACTGTGAAGCAAACACTGAGGGAAGAGCCATGGAGACTGCAAGGATGTGCAATCTGAGACAAAGGCAAGTCCTGGCTTTCTTTGTTTTGCTGGGTGTGTCTGGGGCAGGGGCAGAACTGGGTCCCTATTCCATAGAGGAAGAAACAGAGAGGGGCTCCTTTGTGGCGAATCTTGGGAAAGATCTGGGGGTGGAGCTGGCAGAGATATCCAGTCGCAGGGCTCGGATCATTTCCCAGGAAAACAAAGAGCATTTGCAGCTCAACATTCAATCTGGAGATTTGCTTGTAAATGCGAAACTGGATCGAGAGGAGCTGTGTGGCCCCATTGAGCCTTGTGTTCTACACTTCCAAGTGTTAATGGAAAACCCTTTAGAGGTATTTCAGGCTGAACTGAGGGTGATGGACATAAATGACTGTTCTCCAGTGTTCAGTGAAAGAGAAATGATACTGAGAATACCAGAAAACAGTGCTCTGGGAAATACATTCCCGTTAAATAATGCTCTGGACTCAGACGTAGAAATCAACAATATCCAGACCTATAGGCTCAGCTCAAACTCTCATTTCCTGGTTGTAACCCACAACCGCAGTGATGGCAGGAAGTACCCAGAGCTGGTGCTGCAGAAAGAACTGGATCGAGAGGAGGAACCTGAGCTGAGGTTAACCCTGACAGCTCTGGATGGTGGGACTCCTCCCCGGTCTGGGACCTCACAGGTTCTCATTGAAGTAGTAGACATCAACGATAATGCACCCGAGTTTCAGCAGCCAACATACCGAGTGCAAATTCCCGAGAACAGCCCCACCGGCTCTCTGGTACTCACAGTCTCAGCCAATGACTTGGACAGTGGAGATCATGGAAAAGTATTGTACGCACTCTCTCAGCCTTCAGAAGATATTAGCAAAACGTTAGAAGTAAACCCTGTAACCGGGGAGATTCGACTACGGAAAGAGGTGGATTTTGAAACTATTCCCTCTTACGAAGTGGATATCAAGGCCACAGACGGGGGAGGTCTCTCAGGAAAATGCACGCTGTTGCTGCAGGTGGTGGACGTGAATGACAATGCCCCAGAAGTGATGATATCGGCGCTTATCAGCCCAGTCCCAGAAAACTCCCCGGATGAGGTAGTTGCTGTTTTCAGTGTTAGAGATGCTGACTCAGCGAACAACGGAAAAGTGATTGCCTCCATCCCAGAAGACCTTCCCTTTCTTCTAAAATCATCAGGAAAAAACTTTTACACTTTAGTGACTAAGAGAGCACTTGACAGAGAAGAAAGAGAACAATTCAACATCACCATCACAGTCACTGACAAGGGTACACCCAGGCTCACAACCCAGCACACCATAATAGTGCAGGTGTCCGACATCAACGACAACGCCCCTGCTTTCACCCAAACCTCCTACACCCTGTTTGTCCGCGAGAATAACAGCCCCGCCCTGCACATAGGCACCATCAGTGCCACAGATTCAGACTCAGGCTCCAACGCCCACATCACCTACTCGCTGCTGCCACCCCACGACCACCAGCTGGCCCTCGACTCGCTTATCTCCATCAATGCAGACAACGGGCAGTTGTTCGCACTCAGGGCGCTAGACTATGAGACCCTGCAGGCCTTCGAGTTCCAGGTGGGCGCCACAGACCGAGGCTCGCCTGAGCTCAGCAGCCAGGCTCTGGTGCGCGTGGTGGTGCTGGACGACAATGACAATGCGCCCTTCGTGCTCTATCCGATGCAGAACGCCTCAGCACCCTGCACAGAGCTGCTGCCCAGAGCGGCGGAGCCTGGATACCTGGTCACTAAGGTGGTGGCTGTGGATCGTGACTCTGGCCAGAATGCCTGGCTGTCATTCCAGCTGCTCAAGGCTACTGAGCCCGGCTTGTTCAGCGTGTGGGCTCACAATGGCGAAGTGCACACCACTAGGCTGTTGAGCGAGCGTGATGCACCCAAGCACAGGCTGCTGCTGCTGGTCAAGGACAATGGCGATCCTCCGCGCTCTGCCAGCGTTACGCTGCACGTGCTCGTGGTGGATGGGTTCTCTCAGCCTTACCTGCCTCTGCCAGAGGTGGCGCGCAATCCCTCGCACGAAGAGGATGCTCTAACACTGTACCTGGTCATAGCCTTGGCATCTGTGTCTTCTCTCTTCCTCTTGTCTGTGCTGCTGTTTGTGGGGGTGAGGCTGTGCAGGAGGGCCAGGGCTGCCTCTCTGAGTGGCTATTCTGTACCTGAGGGCCACTTTCCTGGTCATCTTGTGGATATAAGAGGTATGGGGACCCTGTCCCAGAGCTACCAGTATGATGTATGTCTGATGGGCGATTCTTCTGGGACAGGCGAATTTAACTTCTTAAAGCCAGTTCTCCCTAGCTCTCTAGACCAGTGCTCTGGGAAAGAAACAGAGGGAAACTCCATGCTCCAGAATAGTTTTGAGTTTCATCATTAACAGAAAGCTACTTAACAGTATTTACTCCTCAATACTGTCTTATTGATTAGGTAAGGTCTGTTCACCTGTGACTAGCAGCCATTTTAATTTTCCCTTTACCCTTCCCTTTTCAGGCTCAGGCCTAATGCCACAAGTCTGGTCTTACTCATATTTGTCGCACGGAATAGGTTCGCAGAAAACCAATAGGTTTTATCTGCAGTTGATGCATTCGCTAAAACTTTTCTACCACTGTTTTTCTTTCCCTTCTGCTCTCTATGTTTTTCTGTAAGTGTTCTGTTCCTAGACTTCTTGAATTACTAAAATACTGTGGTGCAAACCATGTACATATATAATAGTTGATATTTCTGTATTTCCTTTCTATACTGCCAGTCTTGTTGATTAGCCACCTTTGATTTTTATTACATTTAATAGTTGTCGTAAGCTATGCTAGTATTTTATAGTTTTATTTTTTCTTTATCTATCTTTATTTTAAAATCTATTTCTGTCATAAGTAGTACAAGTATCTAGTCAACCTGAAAATGATAATAGTATTGTAAGATACTGAGTTGTGGAGATGTGCCTAAATTTGTGAGGATCAAGGTAATTTTGGCATTCTAAGGCACCAAATAGAAGTATTTAAATTTTTCTTTTAGTTCTGCATGAAAACCTAGAGATTAACCTTGAGTTTTCAATGGTTTACAATCCAGTCACACTCTTTTGAATAAACAATGTATATTTATCATCATAGAGATGGTGTAATTTTTCTATTCGACAGAGTTGGGATTTGGGGCTCTAATCTTTTTCCTGTATACATTCTAAGGTTTAATCTATGTCACTTGCTTATAGTGGGAAAATCAGAATAAAAAAATTTGAGGAAGATATTTTATCGATATATCCTTGCTTTCAGCAATGTTGGGATGTGCACTGGTTTGTCATAGTTCTGGTCTGTATTTAAGGCACAGTAAATAGATTGTATTGAATTTCTTTATGAGGGACATTTAAACAAAGGTAAGGCTTTTCTTTAACTACAGATGAAGGCTGTTTTAAGAAAATAAAGACAAATAAAAGGAAAGCAACAGAAATTTCAAAGTATGAGAAATGAAATAGTGTGATTTTCAGATGTTAGGAGTTGAAGGACTTAGGCTGTTTCTTGTCCTTCTTACAGCTCATTTTTGCATTATTTGATTCAATAAATAGTAGTGACTGAATGATTTTCCAACCAGAGATAAGGTACAGTTCCTGTCCAAATTGGTCACATATAGAGGGAAAGGTAGATTCTGATAAAGCTGAAAGCTATGCTAGTCACATAATAAACAGAGTGTGTGCATAAGTCACAGTCATGTGCAGACTGGGCATAGGGGAGGGCAACAGGATTGCTCATTTACGCCTGCAAAGTGGCTCTTCTGTTTAGGGAATGTGATAGAGTTGGAATAAGTTCTCTGAGAAACGTGTAAAACAGATTTCTTTTGCACATTCCCTGTGTTCCTGTGCCCCTGTTTCCAGAACTATGAAATATGCTATCAAAAGACATGTTCACATTTTCCCCTTTGCTTGCCTGAGCTAGTGCCGGAGACAAAATAGAGTTAGCACAGAGTTCAATACAGCATTGAAACAAAGTTACTGCTACAAACCTTTTATTCAACCTTTAAAACTTTAACTTCCCCATGAAGCTGTGAAGAACCAGTATGAAGGGATGTCTATCTCAACATTATTTTCAAAAATCAAACAAAAGTAGAAATGAGAAACCAAAATAACGTGCTAAGGAAAATATTTCATAAGGATGTATGTGTGGACACAAAAAAATAGATACAGTCATTTTTAATCTGTTGGAACCACATGGTGGCGCTGCAGGCTAAAGAAATGCAAGGGAAATTAAAGTGAGTCTGCGCTAGAAGTCAGAAAAAAAAAAAAAAACAGCAAAATTCTGATCGATGAGGGAGGAAAGCTGAGGCTCCTCACGACTGAAGAAGGAAAAATATATCCTAGATCCTTCCAGCTAGGTGGAACATCTGAGGTGTATGACTGCTAGGAGCTGTGGCTGAGACCTGAAGTAAGAAAAGTAGAAGCCATGGCAGCCAGAGGATCATGCTTCTCCAGACAAAGGCAAGTGCTATTTCTCTTCCTGTTCGGGGGACTGTGTTTGGCAGGTTCTGAGTTTGGACGTTATTCAATGACTGAGGAAACAGAAAGGGGATCATTTGTAGCGAACCTAGCAAAGGATCTGGGGCTAGGGGTGGAAGCACTGGCTGCAAAGAGAACTAGGGTGGTTTCTGATGATAACAAACAGTACTTGTTTCTGGACTCTCACACTGGAGACTTGCTCACAAATGAGAAACTGGACCGGGAGAAGCTGTGCGGCCTCACAGAACCCTGCTTGCTGTATTTCCAAATTTTAATGGATAACCCCTTTCAGATTTACCGGGCTGAGCTGAGAATTCTGGATATAAATGATCACTCACCCATATTCCAGGACAAAAAGATGATTTTAAAAGTACCAGAAAACACAGCCGTGGGGACAACATTTCGATTAGAAAGAGCACAAGACTCAGATAGCGGACGGAATGGCATCCAAAACTACACCATCAGCCCCAACACTTTTTTTCATATTACCATTCATGACAGCAATGAAGGAATGATATATCCAGAGCTTGTGCTAGACAAAGCTCTGGATTGGGAGGAGCAGCCGGAGTTCAGTCTAACACTCACAGCACTTGATGGCGGGTCTCCGCCCAGGACTGGGACAGCTACTATACATATTCTGATTCTGGATATCAATGATAATGCCCCACAGTTTCCTCAAGAACTTTATGAAACCCAGGTTTCAGAAAACAGTCCAGTAGGCCTGATTGTCATTAAAGTCACCGGAGAAGATGTAGACTCTGGAGTCAATGCAGAAATATCCTATTCGTTTTTTGATGCTTCTGAAGATGTTCGAGGAACCTTTCAAATCAACCCCTTCTCTGGAGAAATCACGCTCAGAGCCTTGCTTGACTATGAGTTCATAAAGTCCTATAAGTTAAATGTACAGGCAGTTGATGGTGGGGGCCTTTCGGCGAGATGTACAGTTCTAGTGAGGGTTTTAGACATTAATGACAACCCTCCTGAACTAATCATGTCATCACTTGTCAACGAAGTTGTTGAGAACTCACCTGAAACCGTGCTGGCAGTTTTTAGGATTAACGACAGAGACTCTAGAGAGAATGGAAAAATGGTTTGCTACATTCAAGAAAACCTACCTTTCCTTCTGAAGCCTTCCTTGGACAATTTTTACATCCTAATGACAGAAGGAGCACTAGACAGAGAGAGCAGAGCCGAGTACAACATCACCATCACTGTCTCCGACCTGGGCACACCCAGGCTCACAGCCCAACACACCATAACAGTGCATGTGTCCGACATCAATGACAACGCCCCCGCCTTCACCCAAACCTCCTACACCCTGTTTGTCCACGAGAACAACAGCCCGGCTCTGCACATAGGCACCATCAGTGCCACAGACTCAGACTCAGGCTCCAATGCCCACATCACCTACTCGCTGCTGTCACCCCAAGACCCGCAGCTGGCCGTCGCCTCGCTCATCTCCATCAATGCTGACAACGGGCAGCTGTTCGCGCTCAGGGCTCTGGACTATGAGGCCTTGCAGACCTTCGAGTTCCATGTGAGTGCGATAGACCAAGGCTTGCCCGCGCTCAGCAGCCAGGCTCTGGTGCGGGTAGTGGTGCTGGACGACAATGACAATGAGCCCTTCGTGCTCTACCCACTGCAGAACGCCTCTGCACCCTGCACTGAGTTGCTGCCCAGGGCGGCGGAGCCCGGATACCTGGTCACCAAGGTGGTGGCTGTGGATAGCGACTCGGGCCAGAATGCCTGGCTATCATTCCAGCTGCTCAAGGCTACGGAGCCCGGGTTGTTCAGCGTGTGGGCTCACAATGGCGAGGTGCGCACCACCAGGCTGCTGAGCGAGCGAGATGTGCCCAAGCACAAGCTGCTGCTACTGGTCAAGGACAATGGAGAGCCTCCGCGCTCTGCCAGTGTTACACTACAGGTGCTGCTGGTGGACGGCTTCTCTCAGCCCTACCTGCCTCTACCAGAGGTGGCGCACAATCCCGCTCAAGGGAAAGAAGATGTGCTCACGCTGTACTTGGTCATAGCCTTGGCTTCTGTGTCTTCTCTCTTCCTCTTGTCTGTGCTGCTGTTTGTGGGGGTGAGGCTGTGCAGGAGGGCCAGGGCAGCCTCGCTGGGTGGCTGCGCTGTGCCTGAGGGACACTTTCCTGGTCACCTTGTGGACGTCAGCGGTACAGGAACACTGTCCCAGAGCTACCAATATGAGGTGTGTCTAATGGGAGGCTCCTCTGGTACCAGTGATTTCAAGTTCTTGAAACCGATTTACCCGGAAGTTCATGCTTATGGTTCCCAGAGCAATAGTGATGAAAATCCCACATTTTGAAGTTTCTAATTTAATTCTGAGTAACGTTTCATTCCATTTAATATATAATTCAGCTATATGAATATTAATTTAGTTGTATAGTAGTTGCTACACAGCAAAACTAACTTTCTTTTCAACTTCCAAGTGGGTCACATTTAGATTTGTACAGTGTTTGTACTTTAGCACTTTAGTGGTTGTTTCATGCTTGGGTTTTGTTTGTTTGTTTATGTTTATGTTTTCTTTCTAGTAGAGTTTGCCACTTTAATTTTGAGGTTTTAATTCTTTCATAGTGCACGATAATTTGGTTCATTTCTCATTATAGAAAACTGAGGTTTGGAGTTTTGTTATTGTTTTGTTTTCTTTTGTTGCTAAGAATCGACCAAGCCTTTTGCATGGTAAGAAAATGCTTCACCATTGAGCTCTGCCTCCAGCCAGGCATGCTTTATACTCACTTTTAAAAGTTGTACAGTCGCCAGGCGGTGGTGGCACACACCTTTAATCCCAGCACTTGGGAGGCAGAGGCAGGAGGATTTCTGAGTTTGAGGCCAGTCTGGTCTACAGAGTGAGTTCCAGGACAGCCAGGGCTACACAGAGAAACCCTGTCTCGAAAAACAAACAAAAACAAAACAAAAGCTGTACAGTCTTTTAACTTTCACTGAGTCTGCTTTTGGCAGTTTCATGAATGGATGTCATGCATTCTGATTATTATGTCCTCTTGATTAATCTCCTTGCAATCCCCATTACTTCCCTTCCTCCCTTACAAGTCCCTTGACATGTTTATGATTTTGAGTGTTGTGATAATTTTTGGGCCAGCATTCTGATTAGTGATTTCTGCACACAGGATGCCATGCTTTGGACTCATTCATTCCTAACTCTTGTTGTTCCCTTCCTTTTTCAAGCAAGTATCCCATGCTGCTTTCTTAACATAGCTATTTCATTGTCCTTGTTTCCCATCTTCCTTAAGAGTTCTTTCTTTTTCTTTCTTTCTTTCCTTTTTCTTTTTCAAAACAGAGTTTCTCTATGTAGACCTGTCTGCCCTGGAATTAGTTCTGCAGACCAGGCTGACCTCAAACTCACAGAGATCCACCTGCCTCTGCTGCCCAAATGCTGGGATTAAACTTGGGTGTCACCACCACTCAGCAAGAGTTCACTTTTATGTTCATTTCTATATGTTGTGACATATACAACAGATTGTGTCCTATAGTGCTAATACAATGTGATAGTCTGCATGAAAATCAACATAAATTTGGGCACATTTAAATTTTATGTGACAATATTGATGGGCTGTTAGATAATTTTCATGTTATATTGAAACTTTAAAAATTGTCAAATTTAAAAATTAAAATAAATTAAAGGTTACAGAGAAAATAAATTTTATCTCCAGTCCCTTTCTACACAGTCGTCCTTCAAATTTGATCTACTTTCAAATGACATGTTTAAACTGCTTTATCTTTATAGTCAACTTTTATGTGTTACCCACTTTTTGCAGTTCTTACTTCACATTAATGGATACACACACAAAAGGAACTCATTTCCCTTATCCTAGGGTTTTTTGTAGAATAATCATAAAATGTTATCAGTTTTGTTTCTGTGAGCTTCTAGGCTCAAACCCAAGGCCTCCTAGATGAGTAAAACTAATACCAGTGTCCACCTGTACAGGTTTCCTATGTATTCATACTTAGTAGTGCAGTATGATTACACTTTCTTTCTTGGAAAAATTTTTTCCAGAGCTAATAGTTGCTGTTTTAGATTTGGATTTATTTCTGTTTTCTGCTAGTGGTTTTTCTACCCCTCTCTTTCCATGTTGAGTGATCAATCAAAGCAGTGGGTTACCTTGAGCTGTATTCTCTGTTCTCACAACTGTTTTTATTACATCATATCCCTCTAGAATATTAACTTCTTGCCTGCACATATTCAAATATATAAGATACAAATTCATTGTGTTTGTTTTCTATGGAGTTTTCCTTTATATGTCTTCTTTTAGACTCTTTGCCTTATAGCTGCCATGTTTTAATACCTTTCCCACACTGCCCACCTTTTTAGGATCCAGTATCATTTCTTAGTTTACTTTCTTACTTGGGTGACAGACAATTTCATTAAAATAGATGCAGAGGTACTTAGGAGAAATAAAACAACTTTTGATACTTTACATAGTGAAACAATCTTTTCATTTGATTGATAGTTTGGCTGGGTATAAAAGTATAATTTGAAAAATTCTCCCTCAAAGTTAAAAACACTTTTCCTTTTCTTAATTCTGCAGAATTACCTTTCACAAGGACAATTCCATACTAAAGCCTATCTCTTTTTTTTTTTTTTTTTTTTTTTTTTTGCAGTTTTCCCCCATTCATTCTGGAAACATTGGAAAACTTACCCTCAGTAGTCTGAGAATACCGTAGCTTTGACTATTTTTTGTTAACCCATTCATGAGTATATATCCTGTCAATGTAGAGATTCTCAATTCAGAAAAAACTCATTTTAGTTTGCTATAATTTCTCACTTGTATTTTCTAAAAATCTTGATTAAATATTTGACTGAATGAAAGAGTTCTATAAGACCCTAAACTCATTTCATTTTGTATTTCCGCTATATTTGCTCTTTGTTCTACTTTCTTGCACTGCTCATTTAATCATTCAATCTTTATTTGTAAGCTTGCTTTTTGGAAGATAGATACTTTTAGAAGTTTTTTGGTTTTGTTAGTTTTTGAACAGTGTGCATTAGAAGTATAATTTTTTCCTATCTGTAATTTACCACCTTATACTACATTATGAAGATGTGCTATACAGTATTATTAGTATCATATTGTCATTTTAAAAATTAAGAGTGAGTCACAGAAGGTAAAGAAATTTATGAAAATTATATAGCTTGTAAGGGACATTTAAGTCTCCTAATCTGTTTTGTTGCCTTTTTCAACTTTGAATCAGGGAATCAACTACATAGTTGGGGTAGCCTCCAGTTTGCATTCTTCCTGACTCTGCCTCTTGTGTATTGAAACTACAGACATATACAACCCAAAATGCCCCAACTCTAACTCATCATTTCTCTTATAATAAGAACACATATTCTATACAAATATTATTAATGAAATGGGTACACACATCTGAAACACAAAGAATCATGGATGATATAAGTAAACATTTGTTTCTTAGATTTCATTTTTCTTGGGTATTGATCAGACATTTCCAGAGACATTTTCTTCCATCTTACTATATGCATTTCCTCTTGTTTCTTTTTGTTTTGTAATTGTATTGGGGTGTGTTTGTGTGTGTGTGTGTGTGTGTGTGTGTGTGTCTTGATTCTCTTGTCTGCATCTACTATCTGTGCTTTGATTAAAGATGTGAGGTACTTTTTACATGGATACTAGTGATCAAACTCAAATCCAGGTTTGCACAGAAAGTGTTTTACTTAGTAAACTATGGACATTGGTTTGGGTCTTTCTACTTCATGTGATAGATATTCTCTCAAATATCATGTAGTCCTTGGCTGTGTTCTCATAATAAAGAATTCTGCTCTGTGACTGAACAGGCATGGATGGCAAGACTTCCTTCTAATGTTACCAAGCTAATGCAAAGGTATTTTCTTGACAGAGCCACATCAGTAAGTATAAGAACTGATTTGAGCTGTCACACTTTTCAGATTAGAATTCTGAAATAATGAATGTATGAGGTTATGTGTCAATAACATGCATTGTGTTCTACAGTCTGAGAATGTTGCTTGAGAAGAGACTTGAAGTCTCAGTAATCAAAAATCTAAATCTAAAAATCTAAAGTTCTACTGTTGTTCAGCATGACTCAAGTGTCAAAGACTAGAGAAGATTTGATAATCTCTTCAAATATATATCCATTCTCTACCATAAGTGACTTTTCTGTCTCTGTAGACACTGAGAACAGAGAATTCAACATTACTGTAAATATAGTTTCAAATAATAACTTGTTTATCTCAAGATTAACTTTAATCTTCTGTTTTCTCTGAATCTGGAATGTGAATGCTATTCTGTTAGACAAACATGTTAATTGCCCTTTCTCCAGGGATGGATTTTTAGCCATATCCTAGAACTTCATAGTGAATTTCTTCTAATTGCTTTCTATCATTAAACACATGTATGCTACCTGTGTACTTTAATTTTGTGAGTTCTCAATATTGTTACTTTTCTATCAGCTAAATGGGTATTTTAAAGGTGGAAAGATAATTGCACATATAACCAGGCAATCTACCTTTCAGTTCTTCTCTTTTGTGCTGATTTATTTTTTCAAACATATATAGAACTTACATTTTAAAAAACTCAACTCAAATTAACATTTTTCAATTGAAACTGTTTCATTCATTCCTGGGGTACCTTTGAAACTTTCAGTTTACTTTAATGATGAGTAGTAACTCATCATTAATGAGTTCCTAGCATTTATTCCCAACAGTCTCCTCCTTCAGTGGCAATCGTGAACTTCAGTTAGGATTAAAGCCCTTCCAAGTTTCAGAGATGATACTAGACGGGGTGAAGCAAGCATAGAGTAGTTTCTGTCACTAAACACTATCCCCATAATACTGTACTCGAGTAACCATATATTGCTTCATTATCAGGAACATGACATTAATTGGTTTCATTCCCGGATTAAATTTTTGCTGTCTTTAGGAAAGCAAATTCTATCACTTTTCCTCCCTGAACCACTATGTATTGTTGGCAGAATATTTTGGGAACCTGGGGGAGGTCAGCTTTAAGAGTATGAGCGTCCTTTACTCAAAACTGCACATTTGCATTGTGCACCACTTACTAAATTATTGTCACTTTCAAGAAACTGGAACTAAAGTATGAATTTATATAATATATTCCTTAATGTGCTCCCTCTCCTGGCTAATCCAGTTTCATAATCCAAGGATAACCTCTGAAACGTTCCGTGGACACTTTGTCTTTCCCTTTCTACCTAAGCAAGGCCAAACAGTGTTACACTCCCGAGATACTTACCAAGTGCTTTAAAACAAGCACTAACATCATCATGAGCCATAAAGAACACTAATGGAAATAATATAGTAGTCACCACATAATAAATATTTGTCTCTAAGTGAAATTTGATGTGAACAAAACTTAGGTAGCATTCATCAAACTGTGAAAACCTGTGAAGACACATGGTGGCGCTGCAGGATAATGTTACAGGAAAAAAAGAATTACATCAAATGCTGCAGACACAGCCCAAGTGAGCACAGAAAACTAGCATGAAAAACAAGCCATGAGGGTGCTACGTAGAAACCATTTATCCTTCCGATTCTGAGGATTCCGTGGGCAAGTCAAGGGGCACTTTTTACAGAAGAGTGTCTCGTGAAGCAGAAGTGATTTTGCGAGAAGCTTTCTGGAAAGGAACTATGGAGAACCAAGGGGGACACTTCCTGCAGACAAGGCAAGTCCTGCTTCTCTTTGTTTTCCTAGGAATGTCTCGAGCACACGCTGAGGCTGGGAGACTTTCAGTGGTGGAGGAAAGGCTGAGTGGGGCCTTGGTAGGGAATTTGGTAAAGGACCTGGGGCTCCAGGTGGGTGAGCTATCTGCACGTGGGGCTCAAGTGGCCTCTAATGATAATAAACTGCCTTTGCAACTGAATATAAATACAGGAGATTTGCTCCTAAGTGAACCACTGGACCGTGAGGAGCTGTGTGGCTCCATTGAGCCCTGCCTGCTCCATTTCCAGGTGTTATTGAAAAGCCCCTTAAAGATTTTGCAAGTTGAGCTTCAGGTCATGGACGTAAATGACAACTCCCCCGTATTCTTGGAAAAAGAAATGGTTTTAGAAATCCCAGAGAACAGCCCTGTTGGGGCTGTGTTCTTGATAGAGAGTGCGACCGATTTAGATGTAGGAATCAATGCTGTTAAAAGCTATGTGATAAGCCAGAACTCTCATTTCCACGTTACAATGAGAGTTAATCCCGATGGCAGGAAATATCCAGAGCTAGTTTTGGACAAGGCACTGGATTATGAGGAGCAGCACGAGCTCAATCTCATCCTCACTGCTTTGGATGGAGGGATGCCACCCAGGTCTGGGACTGCATTGGTTCGAGTGGAGGTCATAGATGTCAATGACAACTCCCCTGAGTTTGACCAAATGTTCTATGAAGTGACGATTCCAGAGAATAGCAGGCGTGGCTCACTGCTTATCACTGCCTCGGCTTCGGATTTAGACTCAGGAATTAATGGTGAAGTATCCTACGCCTTTTCCCATGCGTCAGAGGATATTCAAAAAACATTTGAAATTAATAAACATTCTGGAGAAATAAGTTTAAGAGGCTATTTGGACTTTGAAACAACTGAATCCTACTCGATAATTATTAAAGCTACGGATAGGGGAGGACTTTTTGGGAAATCTACAATAAGAATTCAGGTGATGGATGTGAACGACAATTTTCCTGAAATCATTGTGTCATCATTTATCAATCCAATCCCAGAAAATACCGCAGAGACTTTAGTTATGATTTTTAGTATTCGAGACAAGGACTCCGGTGAGAATGGCAAGATGGTCTGCACTATTCCAGAGGATCTCCCATTTGTGCTAAAATCTTCTATTGAAAGTTACTACCACTTAGAAACAGAGGGAGCACTGGACAGAGAAAGGAGAGCTGAGTACAACATCACCATCTCTGTCACCGACCTGGGCACACCCAGGCTCACAACCCGGCACACCATAACAGTGCAGGTGTCCGACATCAATGACAACGCCCCCACCTTCAGCCAAACCTCCTACACCATGTTCCTCCAGGAGAACAACAATCCTGCCCTGCACATAGGCACCATCAGTGCCACAGACTCAGACTCAGGCTCCAATGCCCACATCACCTACTCACTGCTGTCAGCTCAGGATTCACAGCTGTCCCTCGCATCGCTCATCTCCATCAATGCTGACAATGGGCAGCTGTTCGCTCTCAGGGCGCTGGACTATGAGGCCCTGCAGACCTTCGAGTTCCACGTTAGCGCCACAGACGGAGGCTCGCCCACGCTTAGCAGCCAGGTTCTGGTGCGCGTGGTGGTGCTGGACGACAATGACAATGCACCCTTCGTGCTCTACCCTCTGCAGAACGCCTCAGCACCCTGCACTGAACTACTGCCCAGAGCAGCCGAACCTGGCTACCTGGTCACCAAGGTGGTGGCTGTGGATCGTGACTCTGGCCAGAATGCCTGGCTGTCATTTCAGCTGCTCAAGGCTACGGAACCCGGGTTGTTCAGCGTGTGGGCTCACAATGGCGAGGTGCGCACCACCAGGCTGCTGAGCGAGCGAGATGCACCCAAGCACAAGCTGCTGTTGGTGGTCAAGGACAATGGCGATCCTCCGCGCTCTGCCAGTGTCACACTGCACGTGTTGCTAGTGGAGGGCTTCTCTCAGCCCTTCCTGCCTCTGCCAGAGGTGGCGCGAGACTCCGTGCAAGATGTTGACGATGAGCTCACGCTGTACCTGGTTATCGCTTTGGCATCTGTGTCTTCACTTTTCCTCCTGTCTGTGCTGCTGTTTGTGGGAGTGAGGCTGTGCAGGAGAGCCAGGGCTGCCTCTCTGCGTGGCTGTACAGTGCCTGAGGGACACTTTCCTGATCATCTCGTGGATATTAGCGGTGCGGGAACTCTTTCCCAGAGCTACCAGTATGAGGTGCGTCTGATGGGAGGTAGTGGGACAAATGAGTTCAGATTCTTGAAGCCAGTTTCCCCCAATTTACAACCCCAGTTCCCTGGGAAAGAAAGGGAGGAAAGTCCTACTTTGCGCAATAGCTTTGGGTTATTTAGTGACTGTAATTGATGCTGTATTTCATTTGGTGGCTATTCCATGCTAATGTGTCTTTCTCTGAATTTGCATGATCTTCAAATCTAGCGTGTGCATCTTATTATGTCCCTCCCACCTTTCAATTTATGCCAAAGCTTGTAGTAAGATGGTAATTTATTCTGTAGCCCATTCTCTGGAATGACCTAACTTGTAAATAATTTACCCCACCCCCTTCCCACCTGTCTCTTCATCTGCACTTTGGCTTATGATGAAATAAACAGACCGTTTGAGGAGTAGTTAAAATCTTCAAGTATATCTTTTGTTGACTCTTCTAGTTTTTCTTGTGGCTTATTATTATCGGTGCTATTTTCAAGTAAGTTTATTTTTTAAAGCACCCTAGTTTATTTTTTTTAATGTTTGTCACTATTGAGTATATTGATTGTATTGGAAAATCTATACTGTGATAACAAGCACTAGGCCTGTTGAGAAGGAGCCCATAGGGCATCTGAGGACAGCTCAGTGATAGGTCCCCAGGTAGATTAAAACCCATAATAACCAAGTGAGGACAGGTGGTGGTGAGCTTCTTACTAACACTATCTTATGTGTTCTGGAAGGTGGCTGCAGAGGGGCATGAATACTGTGGTTACTTATAAAATCTTGAACTATGAGGCCTTAATTTTACAAATGTCTCACTAACTTCACAAGGACAGAATGTAAGCCAGGTGAAAGAACAGGCACCTGAGCAATAGTCTGAATAGGAGAAAGCAAGCCTGTGAGATAATATACAATTCTGCTTACGTTCTCCATGAAATAAAAGAACGTGCACTGAGTACCAATTCACAAGTAGACACATTGGCTGTGCGTGTATTATGCAACATCTAACAGGAAGAGTACTTAGTCTCTTGTGAGCTTGAAATTCCCTTTCTTATTCTATTGCTTGAATCTCCTGATATGGTCATAAGCCACTGAGTCTGCCCCAGACTCCACTGAAGAGAAGCATCCAAAAGTATGATGACCACATTTTTCAATGTATGAAAGTGTCATGTTCCAATTTAACAAAAATAAGTTAAAAAACCACCGCAGAGGGGAGAGTTTCATCTTGTGTAGAGAAGGACCAGCCTATAGCGACTCTTGCCCTTGATGGTCTGACAATTAGTGGGGAATATAATCGTGGTATATGAGTAGTACTTATAAAATGACAGGGGAAATGTAATGGTTGGGAGAGGAAGTTTCCTGTAAATTTCCTAACAAGTCTAAAGTCTCTATGTCCAGAAGGAGGAAAATAAGAGATGATGAACATCGTGGAGATGTAAAGACATGACAATAAAGATGTGAGGGGGAACTAAGCAAGAATGCTCCCCATCCCATAGACTAGAGTCAGCATCAATGCCAGAAACATTCTTTCAAAGAAACTTAACACTGTGTTAGTTCATTAATTTTAGTTAGTTAAAATCCCTCCCATGTGCAAGACAACCCAGTGTTTATACTTTTTGAAAGCTACCATTTCATTATTAGTCCATCAAACTATGGAATCTTTGCATCCAGGCAAAATACGCCTGTGGGTTGATTAACTTTAATTTCTTACTTTGAAAAGTAGAAATTGGAGACAGAAAGTGTTTTGGCAGTTGTCTAAGGTTGGGAAAAATGTGTAGGAATGGAGAATAATTAGGTACAATTTATGTGGGGGATAAATTAGAAATGACTTTAAATTAGAAATACTGCTAATAGTTGTACAATTCAACAACTATAGGAATAGCCACTGAACTGTATATTTCACGTGTGTGAGATACTGTGGTGTCTCTATTTCAACAAAGATGTTCAGGTCAATAAAGAACAACTCCAGAAGCCCATGGTTCCAAGTAAGCTAGGTCTTCTCTAAACTACCGAGGCAGAAGAGCCCTACAGCAGAAGAGCGGACACAACAGAAGGTCCTGGTAATTGTCTTGTTGCTTCAAGCTTTTCTAGACACATGAGTATCAAGACTTCTCTATTTTTTAAAGGAATTGTGTGTTTCCTACCTCTAGTGGAGAGTAACCAAGACTTCACTTCAGGAGCTCCTATGTTCACATCCAAGTAACTAACCAATCTTCTAAAATGTGAGCTTTTCAGCAGTAAGTCTCTAAGCAGGAATTACATCCGGCAAATAAAAGTTACTTTCACATTAACCAGGGGTAGTTTCATTTTCTTTGCAACCATTTTTCTGAAAATTCTATTTTAAAGGTCATAAAATAATGTCTATATACACTAGATAATATTATATCATCAAAACAAAGAGATGCAACTACACAGTGCTTTGTAAAGTCCTCTTTCAGGTGACAGTGTCAATGAAATGGTTGTATAAAGGG
>JADRCC010559866.1:0-18176 GCA_019843855.1 Hylomyscus alleni
AGTATTTCAGGTCACCTTAAGCTCTTCCCTTCAACCCAGGTTTTGCATTAAATGAAAACTATTAGTATTCGGAAATGCTTTACCATGAGGGCAGCTGGGTGACCATGACCTCTGTGTTTGTGTAAACGAGTTTTTATTACTGCCATGCCAGGGGTGGACAGGAGAGCCAAAGGAAGAGAAAGCTGCTGCTTATTAACATGGATCTTGTAAATGTTTAATCCTTAGTGGCTGAGCTCTCCTGGGTGGAACCTGTATTGTACTCTGCACAGCATGGGTACCTAGCCAGAAGTCCATGGTAAGGACTCTGACCCAAGAAGATGCTGTGTGGCCTTCACTGCCCTCTACTTCATACTTGTCCCCAATTATTATGGATTCTTTCCTTCCTGCCCTTGACTCACCTTCTTCCTCAGCAAAAGACAGCTTACATCTAGCCCTCCTGTCTAGTTTCATACCTCATTCAAGGCCAGCCTGAGCTACACTGTGAGACTATGTCTGAAGAATCTTAGATTTGTGGTAGAATCCTTGCCCACCCTGCACCTAGCTCTTCCTTCCATCCTAAGCATTCTGGTAATGAGAGCATGTCTATACAAGTATAGAAGACATGGTCTCATGGCTAGCCCCATGGGAAAGAGTTTGCAAATACTTCCAGTTTCCATTTCTTAGAAAATTCCAGGTTTGGTCCCAGCATAACAAAAAAATGACGTTTTATCCCACAAAACATTCTTTGGAATTCAAAAGTCAATGCCTGTTAATAAAGCTTTATTGGAACATAGCTGTTGACTGCAACTACTTCTGTGTTGTGGAGGCAAAGCTGAGAATTTGTGACAGACATCATAAGACAGCTAAAACCCAAGACAGGGCCTATCAGATATTTGTAGAAGTTCACTTTCCTTGGGTTGCCTGGCTTTGCCTTCTTTCTCAAAACCTCCATCATCAGCTCTCAACACTGACACATTCATCTTTAACAGTTCTAGAATCTTCTATCTCCTTTTATTGCTGGCCAATACCCCAGTATTTCTCAGCAGGACCCCTGCAACCACCCCAGAAGGCTCTTCCAGCTTCCAGAATCTGTACTAGGACACCCATTTGTATTGGGTAAGACTAGTTGATTAAAAATCCTGTGGTAAAAACAAACAAACGAACAAACAAACAAACAAACAGCTGGCTTAAATTTCGGCTCTTCTTCCATCCCATACTATCTCTTCAGCCCTGGGACAGTCATTTCAACATATACTTCCTGTTCTTCATCTACAAAATGAGCTTGAAATAGCACCTGCCTTATAAAATTATAGTGAACATGACTTGCAAAATGAGAGGCTAGCCTACAAGAGGATGTGCCACATGGACTTCTTGAAGACAGACTCTTTGAACTTTGAACCTTGCAGGTTGTCTGGGACAAAGAAAGTCCACAGCCTTGGATTCCCAGTGCCTGGCTTATTCATGTTTGTCTTGAATTTTTATTGAATGAATGGATGAATTACATACCACCTTATTTTAATGTGTTCATTATTCCAGAAAACTAGAGTTTTTATGTTCAAGTCTCAACTATAACCCTTATCCTCTGTACTCTTGAACTGGCGATTGCAGATGGAAGTACACAGATGGTAGGAACAGAGCCTGGGCATGTAGTTTCTTAAATACCCTGGCCAGACTCATATACACACCACATTGATAAAGCCCTATTTGTCCTACTTATCAGACGTGTCCAGACTCTCAGGGATCCTCATGCCCACGATGGTGACCTTACCTTCATTCTCATTCTTGGCTGCCTTAGGTCTTCTCAGCCCACTCCAGCAAGCTGCTGTGCAGACCTGTAGGCACTTGCTAATGAGAACAGATGACATACATCATGCAGGGTGTTCTTTCAGGTAAGCCATGGAGACTA
Organism: Hylomyscus alleni; assembly: GCA_019843855.1. NCBI lineage: Eukaryota > Metazoa > Chordata > Mammalia > Rodentia > Muridae > Hylomyscus > Hylomyscus alleni. The sequence continues at coordinate 1,886 of JADRCC010559866.1, forward strand.
GAGTGGGCCAAATCAGACCATTCACATGGAGACACTGTGTTCCAGTTCCAGTGGATCATCACACTCCTCTCTCTTTAAAGGACACTCTGCCTGACTCTTTCTGTGTTCATCCTCTAATTGTCTTTAAAGGTCAGCACAAATGCCAGTCCTTCCAGAACTCTCGTCCACCCCACTCTTCCTCCTTACAGAGCTGGCTATCTCTTCTCACATAATTTTTGCTTCGCATGGCAATCCCTACTGCTCCCCTGCTAGCCACACCCCTTCTGCAGGCACAGAAAAAGGCTGAGTCACATCTGAATTTGAGGCCCATAGCCACCATTAAGCCTGAGCCCCGAGGACTCCCAGAGTATTCAATGAATAAGTGACTAGATCTCCGGCCCTCTATCCCAGGACCCTCTGAAAGAGAGTCAGGTTGCCTAGTTAGAACTTTCTCTGGGCACCAGGAGACCTATCTCCCTACAATCCTCTAAGTCAACTTTGAAAATTCCTATTAGGGAGAAGTGAAGTTTATAACAGCTAGCAAGCTCCAACTCCCCAAGCTAGTGATGAGCAGAAGAGACAGCACCTCCATCGCTCATATCAACACCACCTCTATGGTCTCCATCCACACGTTCTGTGAGGCCACTGTCTTGCCAGCAGACAGGCTAAAGATAATTACTCTACTTTGAGCTTCTGGCCCCGATAGGATCACTTCCATCAAGAGACACAAATATAGTTATGAAAAGTCAGAAACTGAGTTAATGTGTAACTGAAGTCTTAATCACCTTGCTCCTTCTTCATTTCCACTTGCCACTTGAAAGCTGTTCAAGGTGAGTCATGTTTGTACATAAGGCTGTCATTATCGTCAAGGATGTTTTCAGCAGGGTCTCGGGACCCATTTTATAATCACCACCTATGTTTACATAGCGCCTATCACCAGCACATCAGCAGGTTTTGACAAACAAGCTTCGTAGTGCAAGAAGAAAAGGAAAAGGATGTCTGTGAATGATGCTGTTAATTATCACTATGGCACACCCAGACAACTCCTTAAAGTGGCACATGATCACTTTGGCTGTTGTTGTGCGCATGCGCCTTTCAGAATACCCTTCCTAACTACCACATGAGCTAACTATCATCATCATATAACATATCTAGCTATCATCATATAACATGACACAAAACTTGGCAGCTCTCACCCACAGGGCAGGAATACCACACAGTCAGAATGGCCGCAGTAAATGGGAAACCATGATAAGGATTTTAGTTCTCCACGTTTTTAATGGGAGCTAAGAGCACAATGTGATAGATATACAAAAGCAATGCTGAATCAAATTTTGGTTTTCTTGATAGACATAGGTGTAGTTCCAGGAAATAAAAAGCCTACTGTATTTAGTGATGAGAAAGGATCATACTTGCTGAGTCATGTATGACACCCAAGAAGTACATGGGAACTTTGGAGGTGCCTGGACTGGGTGACCAGAATTGTGACAAGTCTCTTAACTGGTCTAGAGACATAGGGAAGGGATTAAGTAGGTTTAATCTGCAAATCTAACAAGAAATGAGATCCGCATCTTACTGCTTGTATTCCATGACAGCAGGTGTCTGGGTTAATGGTGGCAGTAATGATGAACCTAGGATGACGTAACATCAGAGAGCAGCACAATAATCCTGCTAGTCTACAGAGCATCATGAGCAGGTTGGCCTGCAACTGAGACCCTATGGAGTTTATCTATCTCAACATCTAGAAGTAGATGTTGCCGGGGCGGGGGTGTGTGTGTCTGCTTCTAGTGATAATTGTCTGTTGCCTGTCCTCAAAATCTCAGAGAGGGAATGGCATTCTTCTTCAGCTCTGAGATACTGGCAGACAAGAAGAAGATATATAAGATGTAAAATATATGTGATAGAGTATATGTTAACGTTGTAATACCAACAGCTTCATATGCCATAGAAGGCTTTCTTGAATGTCTATGCTGGAATTCCCTTCAGTCTTTATTCCTCTCTTCCCAATCTCTCTCCTCTCCCTGCCCCCCCTTCTCTATCCCCTTATATGTCTCTTTTCTCCAACCTCCTTCCAGGAACCAAACGAGTTCAGTCCTCCTATTGCCTCTGCATAGAAGCGTTCTGGCTTGACGCCTCAGCCTCCAATGATAGTCATGTCTTTAAAAGTCAGTCACCCCAAGCCTCCTTGCCTAGATTGTCCATAAAGTCAGATATTTTTCTTTCATAAAAGTAATTCTGCTGCCTGGTGTTAAAAGACAGGATTTCCCCCTCTGAGACGATGGACAAGTGAACTTGGGAAGTTGGGCATACTGGAGACCCCTCTTGGAGAGTCATAGTACATTTGTTCAAGTCCTTATAAATTTCCCCAGTAAAGCACTCACTAAAATCTTTGATAGCCAATGTTTCCAGAGTTCACTGGTCTATAGATAAGTAAAAACATCGTTTGTGCTCTTTGAAATGTACCTTGGTGTGTGCACATGAAAAACACAAGAGCAGTCCAGGGCCTATGCAGCCAGACCCTTGGAGCTGAAATCTCATTGCAGTAAGAATGTTTGTCCTTTGCCCATCTCACTGGGTGACCTTGGGCCCACTCCATCTGATCCAGGGCCTCAGAGTTATAGGCTTGTCTGGCTTCGTGCTGATCCTGACATTGTTTATTGTGTGAGTCTGGTCACCTCTGTCCTGTAAGTGCCTCACAGAGGTGCTCTGAGAATAAATAAGTCCATTAGCTGCAGAGTGCTGAGAGTCCCTTTGAGAAAGGCTTTACATAAATGCAGTTATTCTTGCGCTTATATTAAATTGACTATCAGCCTCTAAGCTGGACCAGTTCACCGCACAATTTTACAAAGTAGTAGGAAAGAAACAGGTGATGTGGTCTCGGGCCAAATGGTGCTTTTGGTCTGGGTCGAGATGATTCATCTGAGTTCCTTGTACTGATACACACATACACTCATTACACACATACACATATGCACACATGCACTCACACATAAACACGTATTGTGCACACATACGCAGGTGCACACACACATGTGCATATATGTACACACACTGACACATGCTGAGCACTCTGGAGGTCCAGAATTTAGGCTAAGCAGTACTATGGGTGCACCTCTGCTAGGTGCTGTCACCTCTGCAGACTTTCACACTCAATGGAACCCTCTTTATAACACACTCATATGCATTGTTTTTCACAAGGTAAAAATAGAGGCCAATGGGCTAATACACAAGGAACAAGGCAGTGTGACAGTCAGTTTTCAGTGGCTGCAGAAAATACACAAAATAAACAACAAAAAATGCCTGAAACAAAGTGAGAAAAGATTTATCGTGGGCAGTGATTTCAGGCCCTGATTTCGTTGCTTTGGTTCCTGCAATGAGGAAGACTATCATGGTGGGAAGCCCTGGTGTGCACAGCTACTCCCTTCATAGTGAACAGAAAATAGACAGGGAAGAAAAGACTGGGCCTCTATTATGCCCTTCAAAGGCATTCACCCAAAATCTGCTCTCCGAGTAGACCCCACCCCTGAAAGCTCCTACCACCTCCTACAAGCTGAAAAAGGGACTTTAGCATACTGGCCTTTGGAAACACTTAATCTCCAAATCAGAATATGCACGGTGTCTTAGTCAGGGTTTCTATTCCTGCACAAAACATCATGATCAAGAAGCAAGTTGGGGAGGAAAGACTTTATTCAGCTTACACTTCCACACTGCTGTTGATCATCAAAGGAAGTCAGGACTGGAACTCTAGCAGGAACTGATACAGAGACCATGGAGGGATGTTACTTACTGGCTTGCTTCCTCTGGCTTGCTCAGCTAGTTTTCTTATGGAACCCAGGATGACAAGCCCAGGGATGGCACCACCCTTCATCACTCATTGAGAAAATGCCTTACAGCTGGATCTCATGCAGGCATTTCCTCAAGGGAGGCTCCTTACTCTATGATAACTCCAGCTTGTGTCAAGTTGACACAAAACCAGCTAGTACACAAAGATCCACAGCTTGTTTTTAACCAAAATGTATTTAAATGTCCAGACAAGTCTTACTTGAAAGCATCCCTACCACATCCTATACTTCCATGGCAAGATCTTTACAATTGAGGCTGCCCAGTAGGAGATGTTGAGTTGACCATGCTTCAGATGTTTGAGTCAAGGCTAGATTATAATAACAACAACAGCAACAACAACAACATCAGGTGGACTATGGAACTGGATGCAGTGTTGATCCCATCATCCAGAGTTTAATTTCTCGAGCTCTGGAGGCAGCACTGCCTTCAGTGAACAAAGAGGGGGTGCTTTTTTTATCTGAACATGCACACTACCAGAAATGGCAGGCAACATACAAATATACGCAAGTGATAAAAATATGCATTGGATAAATGCTATAAGGAAAATTAAAGCATGAGAAGCCATAATTTTAGGGCTAAGGAGAGAAAAAAAGAAAGAGGTTGTGTAAAAGACTCACTGGAGAGAGATGCTGAAGAACATACTGTGAATGAGAACAAGTTTCGTGAATGTCGGGTAACAAGCCTTCCAGAGGAAGAGGGATATGAGAAAGCAAAGTGTCTGGAAGAATAATGGTGGGAGATGGGAAAGTCCTAAGAGGAAGCAGAGTTTAGGCCATGACTACGTGACCAAGTCATACCATTGAGTCTCACTGGTACCTGCTTTCTTTACTGGAGCTAGGGAATCACTTTCCTCATGGGGTGATGGACAGACACAAAGCCCGAAGTAGGATGTCTACTTTGGGGAACTATCAACTGTAAAATGGCCAGGTAATCGTTCTCCTTCATCCCTTGGAGACTAAACGCATACCACCGAGTGCTGTCTAAATTGCACCAGTGCTCACAAGACCCAGCAGTGCTTGGCTTTCCTTAGACTCATGAGATTCTCTTACTTTCATCACACAGAACAATTTAGAAATGTGCTTCCCACCTGAGGCAGACATGAATCATGGGCATCCTGTATCTAAGAGGTGAAGCCCAAGTCTGAGCACACAGAGAAGAGAGGAGGTGCCTGGGACAAAAAGAAACGAATTTTCCAAAAAGAGACTTCAGAGTATATGTGCAGATTCGAGTAGTACCAGCAGCTGATTCGGAAGACTTCTCACCAGCTTCCTGTTTTGTTTCTGTCTAAGGCAAGTCTCACAGGTTGGGAACGCACTAATCCTCCAGTGAACAAGGTTAAGGACACAAAATGTCAGGGAGTTGACTGAACGGCTCACTACAGGAGCCATGATGTCCTCTCAGTTCCTTCCCTGTCTTCACCCAATTCTTCTCTACCACTTCCCTCTTCCTATCGCAGGCAAAGGCATGCTTCCCTACGAGCGCTAAATAAAGCTCAAGACAGAACTGGGAATGAAAGAGGAGCAGGCCAATGCCTACATTCCATGTTTCTTAAGCAATTGTGAAAAGAAAACATTTCTTTTGAGGATAGAGTATGGTGGAGTGAGCCTCTCCATAGGACTGAGGTTGGAGCCCTTGGAGGATGGCGGAGAGGAACAAGGTCAGTGGAGAAGTAGAAACATCAAGTCAAACCTCTCCTGGTTCAATGTTTCCAGTACTGAACTTGCACGTAATGAATCATACTTTTATTTTAGATTAACATTTTAAAAGTGTATGTACTTACTATATACAATCTGATATTATGACATATTACATAATGACCATATCAGAATAATTAGCATATGTAAAAGGAATTATAAATTCTAGCTAGCCCATATAAAAGACACACAATTCAGGTATTTTATTAAAATCCATAACCACGGATTGGGCAGGTTTCAGAGCTCTTCTAACTTACATCCTAGCCATATGTCCCTGGTTACTTGCTGTTTCTCCTAGTCACGTGCTCATGGTCCAACTCCTCTCAGGACAGCTTCCTCCTCTCTTTGTCTTCTTTCCTGTTTCTACCTGCGACCCCCACCAGGTAACTGAAAACCCCCATACCTCTATCTATTGCCCAATCATAGGCTTTATCCTTTTACTGAGCAACTAACTTGGGGGACAAGGTTCACACAACAAAAGCTGGTGTACATGAGAATTTCTGGTTGTCAGGGGCAACCAGATCTTGGGGGCCACTATTTAGCATTTGAATACATATCAGCACCAGACCAACCCCCTACAAGCATCCCCTTACACATTTATCATATCATTGTGGAGGTCATTCCAAGTCCTTTTTTTCTAATTAATTTTGAAATACACTCTTACATTATGGTTGCTTTTAGTCACCCTCCTGTACATGAATTTTCAAACTTTTCCTACCTGGCAACAAAAGCTATCAAACGATGTCAAACAGGAGTGCAACACAGAATTGCCTCCAGTGCATTTTCATGATCTGCCACACGAAATCTTCAGAAATGCTTTCTGAGCATAGGGCCCTTAGTCCACAGAGATTAGATTCTATCTCTTAGCTCATCTTCATGGCATACAGTTGACACCAATCTTTGGATATTTTCTTCAGAGAATCTAGGATGAGCAGGAAAGGATTATGTCTAGCCAAAGAGACCACCATTTGTTTGTTCCCTGAATATGTTCCTCAATAGCACAGAAAACTATTCCAAGGGAAGGAGCCTACAACTGAAGCTATCCAAATGGCCAACACCCAGAGCTGAGGCTCCTTTATGTTTGCCAGGAGCACACGTGACTGTGGAGCATGCGCAGTACATCTGGTCTCAATCGGGGATAGATGGTAACTAAAGAGGAAACGCTGCAGTTTGAATGGTATATACTTAAAAATGTAAACTATGAAAGCAACAGACCTAGCTCTGCAGTTAAGAGCTTTTAACTCTTCTGGAGGACCTGAGTTTGGTTCCCAGCACCCACTTTGGTCAGTTCACAATTGCCTGTAACTCTAGGGATCCAATGCCCTCTCCGGCTTCCATAGACAACCATACCTGTTTGGTATGGTCTGCTTGCAGATCTCTGAGAAAAAAAAGCATCATCCTGTGAGTGCGTGCAGAGGAGAAGGACGTTCACACAGTGGTGCCTAGGTGGGTGAACTAAGGGGTCAGAATTCTGCGGATGCCGTAGGTAGCAGGGAACCCCAAAGGTGTTTTCTAAAGGCGAACTCATCCAGCTGAATTAAAAACTGTCACACCTTTGAGCCTACTGTAGTCCACCCATGGCTAATTCCTGAGATACCCTCAAGGCACCTGTTTCATTGTTCCGATTCCAGATATTTGGCTCTTTCTAATGATCTGAATCTTATCAGTAGCCACATTTTCTTTGACTCCTTAATTTACATGTGTTTATATTTTGTCCAAACTGTAGGTTTTCCAAACTCTTAGGCTCTGCTTTTCATAACCAATTATACCATTAATCTAACTAAAAGGACCTAGCAATAGATATACCACAGCCTTAAAATTTCTTCCCAACATATTAGCTAAATGGTCACTTTTAAATTAACTCTCTTGTAAGGTCTCAGAACACAGTTAAAATATAGACAAGTTCTTTAGCAGATGTAGCATCCATGGCCTCTATTCTAGTTACCTATGCACCCATCATCCCCATTGGAAATTTCACAAATACAGAATTCAGTATTCACATTCCTTTCAGCATCCCACCACTGATCCCACCAGAACTGCCTGTTACCTTCTATTTAAAATGTCTAAATTTCCTCTCTCCTGATTCTCCAAAAATTTCCAAGGTCTTCCCACAAGCCAATTTGAAAGACTTCTAACCCCTTGCAGTCTCAGGGTAGTGATATCACTTCTCTGATATCAACCTTTCTGCTTCTGTGACAAGACACTTAAACAACATAAGGGGTTAATTGTTCTTAAGGTGGTGAATGTTTTAGTCATCAAGGAGGAAGTGGAGAAATATAACAGCTCATCTTACAGCAGCCAAGAAGCAGAGGAAGAATGTTGGGCTAAATAACGCCATCTTATCATAACTCCATTTTGAGTTTGCTTATCCACTTCTCAGCCCTCTACACCCCTACCAGCCACATCTGCCTTCATAACACATATGGGATTTCCATGGCTATGGACCACGGTCCAGATGTATTAAGGAGATAATAATTGCTTATACAAACTAAACTAAAACAGCTGAAAAAGGTATAGATAAAATTAATGACCATGTTGTATATGAAATAACTACTATGTTTGGCCTAAACAAATGTTGCAAGGTTACTCTGACCCTCATCTAACACAGATTTAATTTGCCTTTTAAAATGCTGTACCCTTGAACTTCAATACCAATAGACTTTCTGAGGCATTAGCCCACTCTTGGTCACCAGGTCAAAAAAAAGAAAAAATTAAAGGACTCTTATACTCTTAATTAGAATGGTGGACTGTATTTTCTCATGAGGATTATTTCAGATATACCCACATCCAAGGTAGGCACTCCTCTTAATTAATTCTGTCTATTTATGTACTTCTTACATAAATGTATTAGGTTCTCCTAGGTCCTTCTCAGTTTAATCAAGTCAACAATCAGGATTACCTATTACAGAAATCAAGGCAAGTAAGAGACCTCTCACTTGCTAGTTGTAAATGGCATCACTCCCACCACATTTACCATAAAGATATGAGTGTCCCTGATACCAAAGATCTCACAGGCGGCATTTTGTCTCCTATCATCTCAGAAGATAGCTGTCAGCTTCAGGGGAAATTCATTTGTTCAGAGAGAGGCCCTTTCTGGATATAGTGGGAAGTGTGAAAAAATGGGGTTGGAAGCTTCTGAATTCAAGTTTCAGTTTTGCTGTTACCAGTCCCATGATCTTACACAAGAATATCAGCTTCCCTGAGTTGTGATTCCTTCATGTGAAAAATCTTTTTTTAAAGCTCCAATAAAAATCCCACTGGATATGTTCAATTGCTCACACAGAACCTGGCACAGGAAGAGGAGTTATTTTTTGTCCACGATCCTACAAAAATCTATCGTTTTCATTTTGTCAAGTGGATCCCATTTAAATGCAACAGACCAGCTAGACGCTGAGAGGACAACTACCTGTGTCAAATCTCTGAATAATGGGGTTAGCACCCAAAGGAAAAACTGCTCCCTAATTGGAACACCACCCCTCCCCCATCACCACTGTGTTCTGTGCAATCCACGTTTCTCAGAACTGCACTCAAAGTTTTACCAAGGATGCGATGTGTGTGTGCCTCACCGATGATCAGGAACAACCACGACATTTTCAGCAAAAGCTCCCCCTCGCTCCCCCTCGCCCCATGTGGCAACGAATAAAAGGCCTAAACTGCAAGAGGAACCAGTTTGTTTGTAGGAACAGCTAGCTGAGAAGAGATAGGATGGGGAGAAGGGAAGAGTAGGGGAGGGGAGAAGACAAACACTGTTTTAATTAAACATAGTGTATCTAAATCAGAAAGGTATGCCCAGAGAGCAAGGAAGGATGAAATGGAATTTTCAGAAGAAAACAATTTTCCCCACTTTCTTGGTCTCATTAACATCAAAACGAGCCCCCAAGGAGGCTGCTTTTGCTGCAGACAGAATTGAATACCTATCCTGAGTCACACCCAGTTTGTGTTCCCCTGGACCTGCCCTCTACCCTAGGGTATCCTTCTTCACCCTACCCCAGAGGCCATTGTCCTTGCTTAGCTTCTAGGAAGTGTATGCTGGTCATACAGACCTTTGAGAGAAATGCAGCATCCTTCAAGCATCTATGAACCAGGCACCTTTGATTTGTTTCCCCCAGATCACAAGTCCCCGCTCTCCTCTAGCCTTCTCAGGGCAATCCCCATATTGACAACCACTGAAATGCCCCTTGCCTGGCAAGGCTGCCACCCTCTGCAGCTCTTGTCTCTCCAAGCACCATCAGGAAGTCCCGTTTGGCTTTGAGCCCTGGTCTTGCTCAGAAATCAAAGAGGTTGTAGGCTGACCTCTAGGGTCTCACTATTGTTTTGTTGGCTGGTAATTTCACATCAGGTCTGATCAATGAATAGCTTTACCTGTGGATACTGGCCTCATGCAACACCCATTTCTTCTATCTGAGTTTCTTTGTCCTCTACACCAGGGCCTTAATCTGTTTATCATCACTCTTCAGTGTTCCTTGAGCATCAGTTTTTGCCAAGAAAAACAACTCATACCCAAATCCCTAATTCTGAAACACACACATATACATGCAAACGTGGGCACACACACACACACAAGTACTCACACTACTAAATATCTTGAAATGTTCCAATGAGGTTGTCACATGCTATCAAGGAAATTGAGGTCTCTTCATGGGGTTATTAGTCTAGTTCAAAAATAAAAGATGTAAGAGCAGGGGCTGAGAGATGGCTCAGCGGTTAAGAGCACTGACTGATCTTCTGAAAATCCTGAGATCAAATCCCAGCAACCACATGGTGGCTCAAAACCATCCGTAATGAGATCTGACGCCCTCTTCTGGTGTGTCTGAAGACAATGTATTTATGTATAATAGTAAATAAATCTTTGGGCTGGAGCAAGTGGGGCTGGAGTAAGTGGAGCCAGAGCGAGTAGAGGTCCTGAGTTCAGTTCCCAGCAACTACATGATGGCTCACAACCATGTGTATGGCTACATAAAAATAAATAAATAAATAAATAAATAAATAAATAAATAAATAAAGGCAGGAAGCATGGTAGCAGACAGGCAGGTGCTGGAGCTGAAGCTGAGAACTTTACATCCTGTTTACTTCCACAGAGAGAGAGAAAGAGGGAGAGACAGAGACAGAGAAACAGAGACAGAGAGAGACAGAGACACAGAGACACAGGACTTAGCAGGGGCTTTTAAAACCTCAAAGTCTACCTCCAGTTATATACTTCCTCCAACAATCCTTCTAATCCTTTCAAACAGTACTATTCTCTGATGACTAAGCATTTAAATATATAAGCCTATAAGGTCCATTCTTACTCAAACCAACCACCACACCCTCTTTTTAGCACAGCTTAATATAAACCCACCATTGTTGAGGGACAGACCTTTGACCGATTGATCGGCCAATAAAATTAATCCTTAAGAGAGGAGACAGTGGCCTGTTTCCATCCAGAGGCACATTCCTCATTATGGTAATGCCTAGAAACAGTTTCCTGTTTCTAACCCTGCAGAGGGTTAGAAAATTTGTGTTGAATGGATATCTAAGTGGACGAAACTGATGAGAGTCATAGGAAGCCATTCAATGGAGCTAGCCTTAGTCTCTCTCCGATGTTTGCCACTACAGAAAACAGGATATCTGACTTTTGAGCCTCCACAATCCAAAGAACCACCTATCTCACCGTAGGAGCACTGAATAGACTCACATCCATACTGCAGTGGCCAAGTCCACATGGGTGCTGAGGATTCAAACGTCATACTTGCATGGCAAGCACTTTACCCACTAAGCCATCCTTCAGTCGCTTTCCTCTTTTTAAGCTTGCCATCAAATATTTTGCCACAGTTGACAGAGAGCTGACTAAAACGTGCACTAAGCCCGTGAGGACTCTTCCATAGCCCTGTGAATAAATGACCAGCTCCAAATATATGTTGGAGACACCCGTAGAGGCTTTTAACCATGATCCAAAATCTTAAAGAAGACCAAGAGACAAATGACTATGACTAAGAGTCATGGTCCATTAGACTCTCCAAGGAATAAGCCCGGGAAAGTCAGAATCCAGCTGTCAGAGAGCATGGGTGATGTCCAAATGCCTCTGGCTCTAGTAAATAATAAAAAACGGGAAACCTCACAAAGCAGAGGAGAAACTCCAAAGAGACCAGCCTGAGCTAAAGAGTTCTCCATGCACAGTGAAGGGACACCCAGCAGCAAATGACAAGAGCTACAAATAAGTAGGAGGGGCTTAGAAACTTTGCATTGCACCTTCAGTAATGGACATTTTAAAGAGCAGAAAAATAAGGAGGAACCAAAGGAAAAAATGTGGGGACAATACTGGAAGAAATGGATGAAATGCCAATCTCTTCTTAGTACTCAGCACTCAGCACCTAGCACCCAGCACCCAGCACAGAACCTCTCAGTCTTCAGCAAAGAGGAAACTTGTTCAAAGTTGCAGTTGCCAGGGGAACTTAGACATGGGTTCTAAGTCATATGCCACAGCATCTGGAAGGATAGCAGAAGGGCAGAGCCAGCATCCACACCTGGAGTCCTGAAAGAATGTCCAGAGGTGTGACCATCATCTGCAAATTGACCTGTGGAGGCCTACCCCATAACCAGACAAGCACCACCATCCCATAGAAGGCCCAGAGGCAAGAACAGCATCTGCAGCCATGCTGTTGAAGAAGTGCCTCAAGGTATGCACAGCATCTATGTTACAACCCAGAGGTGTGGCAGGCTTCCAAGAGCCGGAGAAGGAACACAAAGGTTCTCATGACTGAAATCAACGGAAAGGCTGGCCTGGTTTCATGCTCTATACCCTACACCCTACCCAGCCCTCTCATCTTTGCAATTCTTTCTCCTACATTTTAACACCTAATGTCAGTTTATCAGACAACCCGGTCCTACTCTATTCTTGTTTTCTGTTTCTACTTCATATTTCCTCTTCCTTTTCCTGAAGTTTTTTTTATTCATTTTTCTTTTCCTCTCACTTTCCTTTTCTAAAGACATGTACTACTGTACTTTGCAGAGTATTTGTGCTATAGCTAGAACTATTTTTTTTAATCCTAGCTTATCTGACTAGCTATATTCTTTCATCCCCAGTGCCTTCGTCACCACCAGTCTTCCTTCTATTTACGTTTTTTTTCTTCACTTCTCTATCAACCAATGCTAAGCACTAGTATTACTCTGTTTCCCCTCCTTCGAATCACATAGTATTAACATATTAATGCAAACATGATTATCAATGCTCCTAGGATGAAATAGCTGTCTTTTCATACTGGCTTTACTTACCCCCTTGATAGTGGCTGTTTTTGCAGACAGTGTTCTACCCTGAAGGAAGTACTGATCCTTGAACCTAGTGTCTATAACACCAATCTAGCAGAGGGAAAAGATACATCAACCCTACCACAATCTAATCCCTTGTGAACACTGACTGCAGGAACTTGGCAAGAATAAGGGTGGATTTTTAAAAAGACTCAACCAGCCATCTCACCCCAGATCCTAATGAAACATAAAAAAATTAAGGTAAAAGTCCTTCAAAAGTCATGAATCCTGAAACAATGACTTCTAACAAAAATGGATTGCAATTAAATTCTAGATAAAGAAATCAGAGCCACAAGTACATTCAAAGAATTCAAAAAAGACACAAACTTGTGAATGAATTCCAAGAAAATGGTCTAATTAAATACAAAAGTCAACCCAGGGCATGAAAGTGAAATTCAATAAAGAGACAGAAGTACTGGAAAAAATCAATCTGAAATACTGGAAATGAAGAACTCAAGAAGTCAAATAAAAAGTTCCCTCAAAAGTCAAATAAAAAGCCTCACCAGTATAGTGGACTAAGGGGAGCCAGAGTATGTTGCTTTGATGACAAAGTCAATAAGTTGAAGATCTCAGAGAGAGTCTTTCTTTAAAAGACAGACTGGTAAGACATTACAAATCAAACATCAGAGAGCTATCAGATACTATTTTAAAACACAAATCTACAAATTTGGGAAGGAGTGTGAAAAAAAAGTTCATGCTAAAGACATAGAAAATATCTTCAACAAAGTCACAACAGGAAACTTAACAAATCTAGGGAAACTGGTATGGGGGCATTTGGAACCAACCCCCAAAAAAGGCCAGAGAAGAGCCTCTTCACATAATACTATAGTTAAAACATTAAAACAAGCCAGGCAGTGGTGGTGCACACCTTTAATCCCAGTGCTTGGGAGGCAGAGACAGGTGGATTTCTGAGTTCAAGGCCAGCCTGGTCTACAGAGTGAGTTCCAGGACAGCCAGGGCTACACAGAGAAACCCTATCTCAAAAACAAAAACAAAAACAAAACAAACAAAAAAACCCAAAACCAAACCAAACCAAACCAACAAAAAAACAAACAAACAAAAAACCCAACCAACCAACCAACCTTACAAACAAACAAACAAACAAAAACCACTAAAACCACAGAATAAAGAGTATACTGGAAATGGCAAGGGAGAAACACCAATTCTATATAGAAATGGGCCAATCATAACAGCAGATTGCTCAATAGAAACTCTAGAAGACTAGGTTAAAATAATGTGCTTTCCGTTTCTGAGAGACAGTCCCCAGCCCAACTCCTTCATCCACCAAAAATTACAGCATAATTGAAAGAAAAATAGAAAGTTTCTATGATGAGAATAAGTTGAAGGAATTTCATGATCAGTTAGCCAGCTCCAGAGAGAATGTCTGCGGAATCCTTTGGGCTGAAGAGGAGGGTAAACATATTCATAAGGCTGCAAGAAAGAGTAAAACACACTAGGACAGTAGTTAAGCAAATCACGACTACAAAAGCACAAAACAAACACTACAAAATGAACAAGATGATACCAACTAATATACACTTTTTAATAATTCTGAATTTCAGTGATCTTAATTCTCCAATGCAAAAACATAGATTAGCATACAGGATTAAAAAAAAAAGGAAGCTCTTTAGTGTCGTCAAGAAACACATTTAACCATCAAAGACAGACACTACCTTGACATGAAGGATTAGAAATGGCTATTTTAAATATTGAAACCAGTAGGTATCACTATTCTACATCTGACAAAATATATTCCAAACTAACACTATCCAAAGAGATAAAGTTCACTTCATACTCATTAAGTGAAGATCCATCAATTAGGCATTACAATTCTAAGCATATATGTGCTAAAAAAAAAAAAATGAGTTGTTCTAGTTTCCTTTCTGTCTCTGTAATAACACTCTGACCTTACATGTGTCTAGGCTGTGTCATATTGACATCTAAAGCTGACTATAACGTGGGTGAACTCAATCAAACAAATACTTCTAAATGTAATGTCATATAATCTGTGGCAACCCTAGTGGTGAATTTAATATCCCACTTTTATCAATACACAGGTTATTCTAACAAAAATTAATAAAGTTAATGATGTCATAGATGAGATAGACTTATCAAAAGGAGCATATCTCAAAAGAATAAAGGCTGTATGCAAACCAGTTGTGAGCAGGGGATAAACTCAGAGCATTTCCACTAAAGTCAGGAAGAAGACAAAGGTATTTTCATCCTTAACTTAATGCTTTAAGTCTTGGCTAGAAAAATCAGACAAGAGAAAGAAATAAAGTAGATATAAATAAGAAAGAAAAAAGTCAAAGTACTCCTATTTGCAGGTGATATGATTCTATTTGTAAGAGTTCCCAAAGATTCCACAAGAACTCTCTGAAAACTGAGAGAGTATTCTCCTCAAAGTAGCAGGATACAATATTCAGTAGCCTTCAACCATACTGATAACACACTGAAGATAAAAATAAAAGAATCTCTTTCACAATTATCTTCTAAAAACAACTTCCAATAAACCCAATCAGGAAGCAAAAGACCTCCACAATGAAAACTTTTAAACACTGAACAAAAAGGAATTAAAAAAAGACACTAGAAGAGGGATTATAAGAATTAATATAGTGAAAATGACTACCTTGCTCAAAATAATACAATTCCCATTAAACTTCCAATCGTTCTCTTCATGGAAATAGAAAAATGTATTATAAATTCACACAGAAGCACAAAAGATCTTAGGCAGCCAAAACAATCCTGAGCAAAAAGAATAATGGTCCAGATAAGACTGCAGCCTTCAAGTTATACTAAAGACTTATAGTAACAAAGACAGCACAAAAAAACCAGACACTTAAATCAATGAAATAAAACAGAAAATCAAAAATAAAAGTCTACCAGAACAATTCCTTGGATCTTTGGTGGCAAGAATTACAATGTATCATTTTCTAACTATAAGCCAGCACATTCTATAATATCTTCTGTTTCCCTAAATTCTCTTGAGAATTGTAATACCTACTGAGATGTGTATAAATTACCTAGGATACTTAGTCAAGAAGCCAGCAACATACAGCAATCATTTAAAAGGATGATACTCCCCTGCACTGCGGATAGCTTTTAATGCTATATGCATTAGACGAAAGTGCATGGGGACCAACCAAGTAGCTGTGAGAAAAAGCCCACATCTCCACAGGTCCTTACATTGATCACAAATTGCATTCATATATGTATATATAATTTTATTATTTTAATATATATATAATTTTTTTATTACTTTTATTTTTTTATAGTCCAGTCATTACCCTCCTCCTGGTCTGCCCTCTCACAGTTCCTCATCCCATCCCTCCTCTCCCCTGTCTCGAAGAGGATTGTTCCCACACTCAACCTACCCTCTCCAGACCTCCCCACTCCCTGGGGCCTCAAGTCTCTCTAGGGTTAGGTGTGCCTTCTCTCACTAAGGCCAGACCAGGCAGTCCTCTGCTGTATATGTGTCAGGGGGCCTCATA
>JADRCC010559868.1:0-10282 GCA_019843855.1 Hylomyscus alleni
CAAGCAGAGGCACCAAAACACCTGTCGCATATCTGATGCTTAGTCTTGTCAACTTGGCTGGATCTGTGGCATCAACTAAGAGATACATAGCACACAACTAAGGGCACACTTGTCGGGAGCTTTCTTGATCCAATTATTTGAAGTCAAGAAGACCCACTTTAAATGTGAGTGACACCTGCTGGTGACAGCTAGATAAAAGGGAACTCCAGGGGAAAGCTTGAGGTTTTTCCTCCTTGTCTCTGTGTCTCACTGGCAAGTTCATCTGCCCCCTCACTGCTTCTTCTGCTGTAGTCTTTACTGTGGCAGTCCTCGGCTGATAGCATAACCCAGTTTCTTCAGGCTTCCAACATGGACTGAAGACCTGTGGCTCTGAGGGTATCCTTCAGGTCTTCAGCACCATGTTCCAATTGTGGAGACATCCAGCCTCCTGGAATAAGTCACCGGGTTCTCAACAACTCCAGCATGATGTCAACTATTGTTTGATGCTCCAGTCTGTATGCCATTATAATACACCTAATAAATCCACTTTTAATACGTAATTATTAGATTTGTTCTGTTCTTCTAAAGAATGCTGGCTAATACACCATCCCATAGAGAAGATCACTATGGTGTGTAAATTTCTTGATACTTAATTTCTTGACCCCTGCTCCTCCTATGCATCCCACAACATTGAAGTCAATACCTGGAATTTATACTTAACACCACCAACACTTCCCAAGACCATGTGTATGCCAGGAGTGGACAGCTCAGCTCATGTCTTGCTGAAAAACAACAGTATGGAAGCATGGTGAGCTTGAGTCTCACTCCATTACTCTCTGGTAGACCTGCATCAGTAGCCCAATGCAGTGGCAGATACGCCTCATTCCATTTATTACACAAGGCTGCTATTCTCAAAACAGCAATTAAGCAAGAATACCACAGCAAACAAGTACTTTAAATGAACGGTACTGCCTCCATTTGAATTATTTTTCATTTTTAAAGTAAGCATTCACTAATCAGCTCTAGGGGGGAGAAAATCAAAATGCAGCTCTCTTCTGAAGTCTGTTTGCTGAAAGAGAACACAGGAGTCTAATTGCCTGATGAATTGAATGTCCTCTGCAACAATGGTTAGAGAGTTCGTGTGCATTCTGAAGCCATTTCTATCTCCAGATTTTTTTTTTTTGCCAACCTTGAGAATCTATAAAAAGCCAGCTACTAGCTTTGCAATCATTTTCATGAGAGTAGAGCAAACATGTTCATTGTAAACAGAGTTTTTCCATATGTTCATTCATTTGCCAAATACTTTTCAGTTTGTCTATGTTCTAACCACTTTCATGGCTGAGCATTTAAGATGTTACAATGAGAAAAAAAAAAGATGTTGCATTTTGGCCTGTAATAAAACTTATAGTGGAGCTGGAGTGTATGAAGAAAGAATGCATATTTAAAATGAAAGTGATGAGTTGCCATATATGCCACAGAGGTCTAGATCGTGGCACTATTAGGGGCTTGGCTAATTGTCTAGCCTGGGGTTTCTTCTTTGAGATGAGCTGAAGGAGAAATAATTGTGACAGACAATTCAGTGAGGAAAGAGTACCAGTCTGACTGGCAGAACCTGTGACTGCTCCAGGGAATAGAGAGTTTTATCCTATTTATTCATCCATATATTCAATTAATCACATCTGCTCCAGACTTCAGGACCCCCACACTGGTGGCCCAGAGAGAGAATCAGATTTGTTCCCCAACAGAGTGCCTGCCCACCTACCCCACTTCATTATACAATTCCTGATCCCAGCTCCAATACCTGCCCTACCCAGGTCCCAGCTCTGCCCAGCCTAGAAGGTAGATAGCTCCTGGGCCAAAGGTGACCAGGTCTCTTTATTTGTATTTAATCACAAAGATGGTTTTAATCACAAAGGCCACACCTTTCCTCGGATATATGATTTTTTTTTGCCTCCCAGTTACTATCCATCTGTCTGCATCTGCCACCAGTGGACTAACAATCCAGGATAGGGAGAAAGGAATTGATCAGGGGTGGGGGTGGTTCCCAGTCTTGGGGAAGTCATCCAAGGCAGAGCACAATGCAAGAGGCTCAGCTTTGAATCTTAGAATGTTACAGTAAATATATGCAATGCTGACCCTGGACCCAGAGATACAACATCAATCAGTTTACATTTGCTAGAAATCCAGTCTTGGCGACTGACACTTTGCTTTACAGACTGGCTGTGTCCAAAGCTAATTCAGCAATGAACCTATTCATAACCTCCCAACAGGGTATGAGGAAATTCCCTAAATCATAGAATAAGTATGTCCTGGTGTGGACCAGTTGTCTTATAAGCCAGAAACCCCAAAAGCCTGAAAGATGAGTCTGTGTTGCAGGAACAAGATTAGTTTGCTACTAAAACTATTTATTTTATGTCTAGTTATTCACTGTGTGTGTGTGCATGTGTGTGTGCATGTATGTATGTGCATTGTGTGTGTGCATGTGTGTATATGTGCACATGCATGTCTGTGTGTGTGGAGATCAGAGGAAAACTCTGATAGTCTTTCCTCTCCTTTCACCATATGCATTCTGGAGATGGAGCTTAGGTACTCAGGCTTGGTATGAAGTACTCTTACCCACTTAGCCGTCTTGCCAGCCCTATTGTTAGCATTAAACATTGGAGGATCTTATGTTCACCAACCCAGGCTTACAGCCTTTCCTCCAAGTCATGAGATATTGACAAGAATTAGAGTAATGATCTTAACTAGTGTTAATGGTCTTAAGCTTGGATGTGTGTCAGGGATCCGTGCTGAGCATCTCTGCAAGCCAGGCTCCATGCTCTCCCCCACATCCATGGCCTTTTCCTGCAGGCAATTCTGCCAGTGTGCATGTTCTCTTACTTTAATAAAGTCCACCTTTGTGCCTGTCCCTGAAGAACTTCACAGAAAGAGGAGGAGTACATAGCTAAATCAGATGACAAAATTACACAGCACATACAAGCCTGCCCTCAACTAACTGTATAGTGCATATCAGACTAACTCATTAAGTTTTCATAGTAGTATAACAAAAGTATAGGTTATTACCATCCTCATTTTAGACATCAGGTATCTGAATCGGAGGGGTAAAATAATGTGCAAAGCAAGGGAGAATGGGAGTCCTATAGGTTCCACCTGAGCAATGTGATTTCATGGACTATATACCTTTTGTACTCTCCATGTTGGCCAGATTTTGGACAGCTGCAACTATCTAGTGAACCCTAGGCTGTGGTGTGGGTTAGTTGGATCATGGGCTTGATAGAAGTTTTAGCTGATCACTTCAGGCAGGAAGGAATAATCATTCAAGCAGTTGAGAAAGAAGGGCTCTGTAAGTTGAAGGATGGATTTGAGTGGAGGAAAAAGTGGAATCTCTCAGGGACTACACAGATGAGCTGCTGTTGGCTCCACTGCTGCTGCAGATGGAATCGGGTTCTGGAAGGGCCCTAGGCAACTAACAAGTTAAGTTTACAGATGTTTTCTTCCTACCAGAGTTGTTCAGTATGATGACTGACTAGAGTGTAAGATTTCCAGGATGGTGAAACTCACCTTCTTAATTCATGGAGACATTTCCAGAGAGGACTAATGTGTGGAACAGTGCCCGAATGGGAATGTCATCTTTTACAGACTGGAGATCCAGATGAGGAGAAAGTGGGAGGAAACACGTATAAGCAACTGTATAGTTGACCACATCATCTGCTGATCCCTCACACCCCAGCTTCACCATGATAGCACTACCAAAGCAACATCTCAGTCTCTTATAGAAGCCAAATCCTATCATATGAGCCAAGACAGAAATCTCCTTTCCTAGTGTATGCACACAGTTTGTAGGCTCTATTTAGAGAACCCCGAGAGATATACTCAGGCCAATTCATACCCTCAGTTTGTCAATTGGCTCTGGATTTTGCCTAGATTTGTTCTCATCTCTTCTGCTGGTTCTTACTAGATCCTTTGCAGCTCTCTCAGTGCCTAGCTCCCATCTCTTTCTTGATCTTAGCTTCTCTTGAAGACTGGAAACACTACTTAAGCATTACTATAACTGCAGGGCTCCCTAAGGGCTTTATAAGACCCCCCTGGGCAGCCTTGTCCAGTGAGGATAAAGAGTTTTATGTCAGGATATTTATTCTGTATATGCTTGAGGGGAGATTCATGACATATTCCTTGGAGGGTACCCAGGAGGGGACAGGCAGTTGAGTGTGCCTCAGGAAGGAGCAGGCTGTACCCAGAAGCAAAACACAGGAGATGAAAGTTAATTATGCATTTATCCTGGGCCAGGGTTTTACGGAGGCCAAGTATGGTGATTTTCATACAGACTTATGGAGATTAGGGAACTGGGCTGCAGGGTTGATGATGCTTAAGGCTCCACATCCAGTATGTGGATTGGCATAGATCAAGTTCCTTACAAGTTAGTTTCAGTTTCTGTAATATAAGATGCGGAAGAGTGGACTGTGCCATTATGTCAAGGGCTCAATTGTCACAGATATTTAATAGATTGTAATTAATACCCAGAATCACTTTTAATTGGGTGTGAGCACATGAAGAGCTTATGCCTAAAAGGGAGTTTTGCAGATCAGTGGCATTCTCTTAGAAAACACTGTCTGATCTTTTTTCTATAAAAGCAGAGTCCTACCCCAGATAAATCTGAAGGTTTGGTCTCTAAGAACTATGAAAGTGAGGTAAGAGCCGGAGGTAGAAACAAAGAACTCCAGTCTCTTGTCCCCTTCATATAGCACACTCAGAATGAAAAATCAGAATCCCTCTGGATATTTAGGCAGTGTGGCAGGTTCCATTTTGTTTTGTTTTGTTTTGTTTTGTTTTGTTTTGTTTTGTTTTACTGAAATATCTGGGCCCTACTTCCAGAACTCACAAGACTATCTTCAACAATTTACTATTTGGGCACTTCTCTGAAAGAAGACACCAGTGATGAGATTGATATTTACATCATTGTGCTGATTCTCATGCTTTGAGACCACTTGTTCTTAACAGATACATAGGACACAGTCATGAAAGGTCTGCCCTCCATTTCATGAAAACTGAGAATGTCTGGAAGTTCAGGCTCTATGTAGTTTACCCAATAGATCTTACAAATTGCCAGGGGCCCTTAAAGACCTTATTCTTATGAAAAAGGTATTTTACTGGGTAGGCTTCTTAGATTCCATCTTGGATCAGAGCTTTTTGAATGATTTTATTTGATTTTCTGATTCACTTATTTTCTATATTAACGTGATGTTTCAACATGTTTGGAGCATGTGCTGATAAGTGACTCCTTATTTGTCTTCAATTTCACTTATTCTCACAGTTCCCCTATGAGAAAGCCTTTTGTTGTTTTATAGAGGAAGGGACTGGAGTTCAGGGAATAAATAAGCTGCTTGTATAGGATATATTGGAGCTGTTGCTTTTAAATTGTCTGTCCCTAAGCCAGAGTTCTCTCTGGCCCACATCACCAGCCATCAGATGTCCTCACAGGTTTAACCATGTCCTACTGTTTATTCATTGTTTCTGGATCACTCAATTCTAAAAGCTCATCTAGAAACTGCATGGGAAGAGTGGGCCATTCTGCATAAACATGCTTTCCCTTCTTTCATTCCAAAAGTTACAAACACCTTTATATTGAGGATTTCGAGGGAAGAAACACTATCAACCTGAGGAATCATAAATGGAAAAAATACACAGTACAATGGAAATGAAAGGAACCACTGGGACTCCATCAGTACAAAGCAGGCAAAGGCCTGGTGACTGTCACCATGGTAGCTGACTTGTGGCTTAGTGGATAAGCAAGCAAGAGTCAGCTCCATGTCACTGGGAGAAAATATAAAGGCCTAGAGAGAAGCTGGGAGAGACAACAGGAATCATTCCAAGGAACCTGGCAGAAGAAAGTGAATAAAGGTGTTAATGATGGTTAACCAAGAGAAGTCATTCTCAGATGGAAAATTCTAGAACTTCACCACTGATTGATCTTTGCTGCTGGCTGAGATCATCCCAGAGTGAACCCGTTGCAGGCTAGGGGTCAAGCTGTGCTGTGGTTCTGCCAACCTTCAAGAGTCATTGGTATAAGTTACAAAGTGGGGTGAAGTTACACTGCTGAGATGAGGCTTTGTTTCAGGGAAGTAGTCACATGTAAAAAGGAAGGGGACTGGCTTGCACAAACTCTGATTCCACACAGATGACTTGAGTGGTTTTGGTGGGGATACAGCAGGGACGTGAATATCTAGCACATCACTAGAGCTTAATGCCATAGAGAAAAAACATAACCAGGCTCCACCCCAAATCCTAAACACAGTGCCCTATAAGCACTGTACATTGTAATCTCTCTATTGTCTTACAGTTCTCAAAACTGACTTCTTGAATAGGTTCATCATACCTTGTCTATAGATAAGCCTAACCCTGAGGCTGAGCACAGCTAAGTAACTTTTGTGAGGTTACACAGGTGGAGGAAATAAAAATTAAAATCCCATCTGGCTGGCTCCAAATGCTGTTACTTTCCCTGGTGAAGAGAAGATGTCATTAATTAATGCCAAATTCCTGTATTGCCTTCCAAGCAAGCTGCCACCATTCTTAGTTCAGTGTCCCAAGGAGGTTCTTCAACCTGGCAGTTGAAAATACTGGCCTCAGGCTTTCGGCAAACAAATGAATACATTAAAATATAGGTCCTTCCCTACTTTCCTGAATTAAACTACCCTGCCTCTGTCTCTCTTCCACAGAACTTAGTCTCCCCACACACACCCCGAAAAGTGAGGTGCAAGCTCAGGGTCATCACTAGAGTCTTGGAGAAATCTGAAGCTGGATTGAAATCACAGGACCAGATAAAAGTTGTTACTAGTAAATTCCCCCTCAGGTGACTGAATAGCAACAAGTGCCAGACCACAGGCCAGATTCCAGGATATAAACATGAATGAGCCCCAGGCACTACTCCAAAGATCTTGTAGTTTACTTGGAAAAATGCACACATAAACTAGTGCTGACCAAGTCTAAAACCAAATGTTTTACAGGATGCTTTAGGGAGACAGAGGAAGTTCATGCCATTCATATAGCTTAGACAAAGGAAAGGATAACTGAGCCTAGACTTGGAAGTTGAAGGGGACGATACCAGTGGGAAGGAGACATTCGAAGCATGGGAATTGGGGCTGGATCGGTGTAATCAGAGTCATGGAACTTCACTGCTGAACTGAGCATCTAAAAGAGAGGGCTGGAGCAGATAACTTCAGGGAAACCAGAGGGGGCAGATGTGTGCAGAACGGGAACTTGGCTTTGTCATGCTTAGGAGCAAGAGGAAAACAATTTGTGGGAGGCACTTAGCCAAAATCCCAGGTTGAATCCATAAAATAATCACTTAGTAATCTCTTCCAGGCTGATATTATCTTAATTAAGTAATGAATCAGCCCATTTATATTCATTCCTACAGCACTGGGTTTTATTCTAAGTGAAGAAGCCTGCTTGTATCTTACTCTCTGTTCATCCTTCTTTTCTTACCAGATTTAACAGAGAGCTTGGTCAATAACAAGGAACTAAGTAAAGACTGAGAACTTTGCAAGGAGGAAGAGCTCTTACTAAGAACAGGGTAGGGGTTTTAAGAATGCCATTTTGAGACTAGAGAAGCATCTCAGTATTTAGAGCACTCGTTCCATGCCTAAGGCAAAGCAAATTAGTATATGTGAGTGCTATGTTGGAGTACTGTTCCTCATGCAGTGTCTACAGCAATATGCACTGTTTAGTTTATATGGCAGACTCTGAACAGACTCGGTGAAACAAATGAGAATAGAACAAAGACCTAGGACAAGAAGCAGAGTGCTGATGTGTGGTAGAGGACTACTATTATGAAAGGGAGTTGTGATACTGGAGAAGAGGCATCAGGCTGGGTAACTAAGAAGGTAGCAGATAAGCCAGAGTTGAAGAATGAATAAGAGTTCCATGCAAGATCAGCAATTGGCAATCCTGAATTGCCTTGTTTGGTTTATTTATTGCTTGTGCAATCCCATCTGTCATTTCCTTCATACCACCAATTATTTTTAATATCTGAAGACGGCTAAAATCCAGCAAACATCTAAACACATCTTACTATGGTACCAATGAGATTTCTCAACTAAATGTGAGCTTCTGGAAGCTTGATGTCATGTGTAAGGACTGCTGGAAAGGAGTCAAGGGTAGACAATGAGTCCTGGGTCTTTATCCTTGAATGGCAGTAAATATCCAGTGACCGAGTTTGTACTTGACAGTGATTTTTTTTTTTTTTTGTAAAGCAAGCCTCCTACCAACTTCTTGATTGTTTCCTAAAGTCAGGGCTTCTTTCCATTTCTCTGCCATGTCTAAAGAGAGCCAGAGAGTCATTGCAGTGTGGGAAAAAAACATGTTTAGACTCTCCTGGTACCAACATCATGATTCAGCTTCTATGCTTTATATTTCACCCAGTATCACATATTCTGTTAAATCACTACAAAATGTGCTTAATTCTGCATGCCAGTGTGTTAGGATATATGACAAACATTATAATTATTTGGGGACTTTTCCTTAAATTTGTTGCGTCTAACTTAAGTGTGGCTTCTCCACAATCTTATTGTCTAGTCGCTTGCCTTTTTTTACCTGATGATTTCAACAAGTATGATACAAAAACATTTTTTGTGACTACAATGTAGTCTACTGAGGAATATATGTTCCCCACTCCCTTGCATGTGGAGGTTTCTCAGGTCATACGAGTTTACATAATTCTTCTTTTAACAACAACAACAAAAAAAACCACTTGATTTTTGTTAGGTAGAGATCCCATTTGGGGAGGAAGTTAACACTATTTATAGCTAACAGAATGTACACAAACCATTCTGTGTGCTTGGCTAAGCAGACTGGTCTTTGGATGGCTGATAACAGATTACACTGGATCAAGGGCTACCACAGCCATCATGCTGGGCATTCTCAAACCTGAAGAAGGTGGAGGATGCTGCCATGGCTGTGTCCAGCTGATCGAAGCGAGCAACTTACTGAAGGCTCAGTTAAGAGACAGACAAAGGCAGCCATGATGCTCTTTGATTCTGGCACTAGACAGATCTGAAGTTTTATCTAGCTCACTGGGGTCTTCAGTTACACTGAAGCAATACATTCCTTTTCACTCAGAACAGTAAATGTCCCACCTTGTGCTGTTTATAATGTTGAAGGGCCATTTCTCTATATAATAGAATAGCATTTGGTCAGCAGGGAGCCTGCAGGCATGACTCTAGTCTTTTGTATTGATGAAGAATAAAAGCCTTGAATGTACAAGTTGCTCCAATTACCAAGGACCCTGTCATGTTCCCAATGTCAACACCTATTTTGTGAGCTTTTGGTAATTCCCAGTATTTCTTGGTGTATTTTAAAATGCAATTTATTGTTTGTATCTGTTATGCTTTCTCTTGAGAAACATTTTCAAAATGAGAAAAGTAGTGCATAGGATTCAGCTCCTCCATGAAAGAATTTACTTCTTTGTATATTCTAATTAAAGAGGACACATTGTTTATTCATCTAATCAGCTGATACCAACTATTCATACTAAAGATGCAGCATGAAACTTTGGTTTAAGAAAACTCTGGTTATAAATCAAAACATCATGGCTAATGGTATGAACTCTTGAGCATGTTATGCAATTTCTCTAAGCCTCAATTTCCCTATTTGATAGTGAGTCCAACAATACTGACCTGAAATTTGATTTAGAAGATTCCAAAGCATCTTTCCTTAGAATTTTCAAAGTATTGGTCATCTCTTAAGTCAAAATGATCTGCCTGTGGAATCTACTCAAGGCAGTATCTGAGTCTTGCATAGCTCAACATAGCAGACTGAACTGGAGTAGAGACAAGTACGATCTAATGCCATGTGTGCTTCTAGTGACTGGGATATGACTCTGGTTCTGAAAAAGCATATGAGAGGAAATTCCCAGAAATTATATTTTTTAAAAAAAATTAAAATTGGGTAATAAGTAATACAAGCAGAAAGTAGTCTTTCCAGAAAAAAAGAAAAGAAGAAAGAAAGGCAAAGGATCTACCTTATATCTTTGTTTGTTTCCCTTGAAAGAAGAGCTTATTTGATAAGGGCCTTGTTGATAGTACCTTTGGAAGGTGATTATGAGAAGCCTAAGGGAAGAAGATGTAGGCTACAAAGTAATATATGATCCCCACCCCCCAAAGATGATCAATGGTAATCTGGGGAAGGAAACTCTCTCTCTCTCTCTCTCTCTCTCTCTCTCTCTCTCTCTCTCTCTCTGTGTGTGTGTGTGTGTGTGTGTGTGTGTGTGTGTGTGTGTGTATGTGTGAGAGAGAGAGAGACAGACAAA
>JADRCC010559872.1:0-19873 GCA_019843855.1 Hylomyscus alleni
CACAGTTATATAGGCTGAGATCAGCATTAACTTCTACAGTTAATACAACTGTTGCCATTTGAAAGGGACCATTCAGACATTGAAATGTTTGAACTGAACAATATTGAAGTTTCTGGATCATGGTATAGGGGGTGATAGTACCATAAGCAGACGTGAAAGATGCATAGAAAAGCAGAATACCAGAGAGAAATCAACACAATTTGAAATTATGCTAAGTGACATACTCTACTTTAACCCAAAGTTGAATAAAGGTGGTTCTTAATCACTGAGATTTTAATTTTTTTTGTTTGTTTATGTGAGTATGTCCTCTTTGAAGTCAGCTGTGAGTGGGAAACTAGAACCAAAGATAGAAAGAGAGGCTCATCACTTAGGAACCTGCTGCATAAAGACACACACATGACTGTCTTTGTTCTCACTTTACAAATGCTGGCCAGAACAGGAAAGGACCCAAAGGAAACAGTAAACTGTAGGCAAACAAATGGAACTGTTCTGGGTCACAGGATGACTATGTGCTCAACTCTCACTTTTCCCTGTTCCACCCAACAATTCCATGATAACATCAACAGGAAAGGAACCTGTAGTTTGACCTGATTTAAACCATTATTTTCCTCCAGCAGTCTATCCTGGAAAAAAAACACGTAAAATTGTTACTTGAACTTCATCTAGTGCTTTGGAACCATTTTTTAAATCTCAACTGATAAATCACTGTTTTGTTTATTTATGGAGTACAGCATGAAGCTATGCTTCCAGAAGACAAAATTTCCTCCCTACACAACAACGTGAACTGGGACCAAGAAGAGCATTCTCATTCAAACTGGCACATTCCATTCCCTGACTCCAATTGACTTGGGCCACATCATAACACAAAATGCATGCTGCCCAACTTCAAAAGTTCTCAGTCTTTTACAGTCTCAACACTGTTTACAAGTCTCTTCTGAGTCTCAAGGCAATCTCTTAGTTGTAACTTCCAGTAAAATAAAAAAAAGGAAGCTGCATACTTCCAACATACCATGACACAGAATATACATTATCCTTTCAAAATGGAGGAATAGGGACATAGCTCAGAAATTCTGTACCAAAGATCTCTTTCTCAAGTATCAAAGTGCTTAGATGACTTCACTCTTCCAGCTTTGCTGCCTCAATATCCATCTCTCTCTTTGACTAGTTCCACTCTTTTTATGTGGCAATCGTTGACAGATATTCCATGGCTCTGGTGTCTACTTCCATGGCCTCTTCTACAACCAAGCTTCTTTTGCAGGTCTTCACAAAGTGACCTCTCAGGGCCTCCTACCCTTTCTTCCACTTTAAAAAGGGTCTCCCTGCCATGCATGGTGTGACTTTAGTGACCCTCTGGAACTGTGGCAAAAGAATCCACACTTCCTTCACTATTGTATTTCTGCATACCTCCAAAGCCAGCACCTTGTGGATGATATTGTCAAGTTTGGATGACATTAGCAAAAGGCTTTTATTAAATTGCTTTCTAGGAGCATAAAAGACTCTTTAACAAGGAAACTTAGCTGGGTGGAATCTTGCTCCAAGGGTACATTTCCCTCCATCCCAGTTCAGAGCAGAAATGGCACTTCTTAATGGCACTTACCTTATTACATCTTTCAGCCCAAGCCGTAGCTACAACATTACATTTTGTAGTATTGCTTTTTTTCCCTTACCCTGTTAATTTTGTATTTTCTTTTAGGTTCCACTTGCTCTTTTTTTTTTTTTGTGAGCCTAAATAAGGGTTATTAATAATAACTATTAAACTAAAGCTCAAATATTATGCAGGCTTGAAATTGTCCCACCAATGATATTAGTCCATTAGTTTTAAATTGAGCTTCAAACAAGTTCTTAGGAAAAGATCAGAAGGTAATCAGATGCTTGGGCAAAACATCACAGAAATGGCCTCTTCTGAGTTGTTAATATTATGCCCGTCTGAAACCTCTATAGCTGAGCCCTTACCCCTCACTGTGTGAGTTGCTCTCAGCACTATCATCTTGAAGGATTCCTTATAATTGTCCTTTAAGTGATGCTTATAAGAGTCAACTGCTTTTGTATTTCAAAGTTTCAAAACTTCTATATTCCTAAGAAGCAAACAAACAAACAAACAAACCAAAACAGATAACCACAGTCAGTTTGTTCATAGCAATATCCTACACGCTGGTCCCAATTTCTACATTAGCTACATTTCTGTTGTTATAAAACACCATAACCAAGGTAACTTATAGTAGAAACTGTTGATTTTGGTTCATGTTTCCAGGGTGATAATACCTATCACAACACAGAGGCATGGTGGCAAACAGCAAGCACAGTGGCCAGAGCAAGAAGCTAAGGGTTCACACCTTCAGTCGCAAGCAGGAAGCAGAGGAGCAAACTAGAACTGGTATGAGCAGGGACAGCCTTCTTCCATCAGTGTTCTAGGACCTAAACCTCACCAAACATCTCCACAAACTGGGAAGGGTTAGGCCTCAGAAACCCAGGGCAAATGGCTATAAGAGGTGCCTATTAAGCATATCAAAGTATATGTTGGCTAACTTTCCAAGGACCCTAAGTACCTGTGGTTCTTCCCAGCAATTATTACCCCCCCTCCACTGCAACTCTTCTTCCCTGGACTGAGCTTCAGATTCCCTTAACCCAGCCTGATCCTTACAGAACTCAACTATTTGGTCTACACTGGTCTTTTGACCTCTTGGTTTAGACCACCTTGGTTGGTGGCTCTTCTCTGACTGTCTCCCTGTCTCTTTATTAATGACCCAGTATAGTCTTCTCTCCTACTTTCTCCCTTGTATCAACAATAATAATCTCCATACTTTCAGAGTAGTCATGTCCTCCTTTTTTTCATTTTTTTTTCATTCAGGAGCCAAGTATTCAAATATCTGAGCCTATATTAGATGCTCTCACTGAACTGTAAGAATTTTGATCCCCCTCTACCTTTTCCTGTCCCCCTACTGGTCCACTTCTTCTTCTAAGTTACTCCTCTTCTATTGTATTTATTCCCATGAAAAATGATGATAATATACCAGCAACACTGTGGGGTATCATGCATGTAAAGTTTGTTTGGCAGGACCTGTTATATATTAGCTTCTCTCCCAACGTATGTTACGTGCTGTCAAGTCAGCTTTATGGATTAAATGAAGTGACAGTGTTCCCAAATGTGCCTCCAGAAGTTGCTTGGAGTGCTGAGACATATCAGAAGGCCCAATAGGCCCATTGCCTTCAACTGTTGTTGATCACAATTCAGATCTTTATGAATTTTGACGTCTCTGAAGAATGAAAAATCGAAAATGAGCCAGGAGAAAGTTTAGCAGGAAAGATTTTATTCCATGCCACTGCATTTAGGAAGAAATAAATTTGAACTCTATTACATTAAACAGAAGGTAGTAAGGTGTCAAGGAGTGCTGCATGACTTACTCCATGGAGCCTCTTTTTATTCATTACAGATAAAGGAGACAAAGATAGTGCAAAGAACGGAGTCTATCTTCATCCAGTTTAATGATACCGTGTATTTATTGGAGTCATTTATAGTATCCTGGGCAACTTGAAGGGCAAGTACACCACCTGAGAGTCTGCAATGCAAACTATGATCACCACCGAGTTTTCTCTTTTCAGAAATTGCTTTGTGTCTATGTACTCTCTGAAAAAGGGTAGCCTTAATGGTCCTTGCTCCCCATCTTTGGGATTCAGTCCTGGGCTCTGAATGAGGATGACAACAGTTATGTCCAACCCAATGAGAGCAGGTACACAGCAGAGAAATAAGGCAAGAAATCACTGTTGGTCATGTGCTGTAGTTTGGACTCCAAAGGCCAGTGCATTGAAGGCTATGTCTCTAGCTTGGTGCTCTTGGGCGTGGTGCACTTTAGGAGGAGGACTTAGGTCATTTTGGGACATGATTTTGAAGATCACTTCTTCTCTCCCCTTGTTTTCTAGTGGTATCACAGATAGGTTTCCTCCTCCCAGACCTCTCGGCATGATGTGCGGCCTCATCATGGGCCCACAACTAGCTTCTCCTACTGACCATGTATTAAAACCCACAAAAATATATACCAAGATAAACTTTCCCTCCTTTTAAGATGATCAGCTCAGGTATTTTGTTACAGTAATGTAAAGCTGGCATAGATTAAGAGTATTTATTCATGAATTTTATCTAAACGGAGGTAGGGAGAAAAAGAAAAACAGTCTATTTTCAAATACAAGTAAATACTCCCAGTCTCTATGGCTCCATGGCAGAAGGCAGTCTTACAAATTGGAAGGCGAGTTGCTATTCCCCCTATATAAGCTGGAACCTGACGTACTTGAGAAAGATTTTCCAGGCTGGAAAACTGGCAAGAGGTTTTTAAAATAGAATAACAGCCCAAAGGGAAAGGATTTACAATGATAAGTTGTTTGAAGGAAGCATATTCAAAAATGGAAGGTCAGAGGATTAGAGTCAGGAAGAAGTGTGTATAAGTTTGGTCAGACTGATGGGACACTAAGCCTCCCTGGCCCATGCAATCTTTTAGAGTTCCACATTGAACTGTTTCCATATAGGAACTAACAAACAGGATTCAGTAGTTGGCCAGTGACTTTGCATTTAAGAGGATTTCTAGTAGGATTTTGAGCATGTACTGAGTTACTACTTTAGACACTAAATAGTACCCTAGTGAACATTCAAAATGCCTACTTCACAGCCATAGATACAGTAAACAAAAAGTTTTCCATGAATCAAGAGAGGGGCATTTAAAATGTTTAGAGCAAATAACATCAGTCAATGAGCCCCAGGCAAACACAGGCTTCTTAAATCACTGCAACATATTTTATGTTTAGGCTCTTATGCATCTATACATTTATCTCTCAGAATAACATGTTTCTTGGAATGTATTTTTATTTGGATCTGGTGGTGCAGATGGTGCAGGGAAGTGTGAGTCCCTTAGGGGATTGAGAAAATGTGGGAGTTGGGACTGGAATAAAAAACAAGGAAGAAAAGCCTATGTAGTTAAATAAAATTAAAATATTGTTGGCAATAGGATCAGAAAGGCAGAAGAGAAAGCCATCTTGAAAAGTATAATACACACACACACATGTGAACATACAGATATACATGCATACATGCATACGTATGTACACACATATATGTGTACACAGACATCCATGCTCACATATGTACATATGTACATATATATATGTGTGTATTCATACATCCATGCATACAGAAAGCACAAATACACATATTTATCTTGATAAACCTCCTGCACACTTCCTTTGGTTAACACAATGCCACCTCCTCTTTTGGATAGCACTTCATCTCTCTTGTCTATAAAATATTTCAGTGGACACAGTACATAGAAGACTTGATTCTTTTGGAAGGTTGAATGCCTTTTGGAAGGCATATCTCAACCCAGCATAGCTGGCAATGTGGCTCAACACAAGACCTTCTTAACACCTTATGATTCGTTTGCAATTTGTTTTGAGTTGCATGCTTCTCAAATGTGAACATTGTGCATGAAAATGTCCTATTGCAATGTCAAAGGGTTGAACATGGCTTCAGGGCCTTAAGCTACCTAGCTCTGATGGCTAAGAGTTGAGGAAAGATGGTGGGTGAGATTTAGTATAGTGATAAACTATCCTGGTTTACCCAAAGCAAAGTGATTACTAAGAATTGACACTTCAAGTCAGTGGCTCTCAACCTGTGGGTCAGAGTACTTTTGCAAACCTCTATCTCCAAAAATATTTACATTACAATTCATAAAAGTAGCAAAATTACAGTTATGAAGTAGAAACAAAAATAATTTTATGGTTGGGGAGTTATCAGAACATGAGAAACTGTGTTAAAGGGTCTTAGCATTCAGGAGGTTGAGAACTACTGTTTCAAGTGCTAGCATCCAGGCAGTCCAAGGAAACTGAGGAGCAAGGGTCAAGACAACATTTTGTATGGGCTACTATAAAAAAAGAAATCACAACCAAAACCATCTTACTTTTCCTGTAGCTCAGACAGACTTATTCTGGGATAAGAAACTAGTGCAGCCAAGTTGCTCAGCTTTCAAAATGAAAACTGCCTCATCTGAAACTGGGAGAGATTTTTGCCTTAACACCTTGCAAGCAGTCCAAATTAGTTAAGACAAGACTATGAATTGAGATTCTAAATGAGAAATTGTACCTTTCCAAAACCCAAAGGGAGTATGTAATATCATCTGTTAAAAAAAAAACTCACAGAGATTCACCCATTTAAAAATAAGTCACTTCTCAAAATAATTAGGCCAGATCTCATCTTCTATCTTAAATTTTCAGGTATGCCTAAATAGCTATTTGGGAGCTATTACAGAAAATTGTAGATAAACAACAGAATGGGTCAATTGTAAGAACATTAGCGTGGCTAATGTGTGATATGCCATCCAATTCAGATAGTAACACTTCTCAAAGACATAAGTCTTGGTTTTGGCTTTTCAAAAGAACAGAGCCTAAGGCAAGGATATTAGCAGAGATAGTTTTCTTATGTGGGATCCTGGGAAGCACAGGCTTGGCAAAGGACAACTTTGGATATGGAAGAAGAAATGCCAGCAGGAATGTGGTAACGAGCCAGTTACTGCTGTGGAAAACTGGGGCTCCATCCATTGTGAATCACATGTGTCATGTACAAATTCTCCTGTACTCTTTTGATTCACAATGAGAATGATGTAATTTGAGTTAAAGTAGCTTCTTTCTTGAACTGAATAAGATGCTGATAAGGTACTGACAGTCTGTGCTTTGGGGTTTCTAGCTGGATAACCATTCATGGCTAAGATGGTGGGTTTCATTCCTCACCATGTAAGATCTGCAGAAGACAGGGAAGCAAGGCAATAAGCTACACTGCATCGCGAGTGTCTGCTGAGGCATTCCGGCAGTTCTGCATAGAAAGCATCTACTGTGGGATACAAAAGATCTTTAAAAATGACAAACAGTTAAGAACTACACTTATAGACTATCAATGTAGCCCCAGAGCAGTTGCAGAGTGACTTTGAATTACATGGATTCTTTTTAGGCCAAGAATAGCAGTGGCAAGATTCCTTACATCCATCCAAGAACACAGCTGTAGACACTGAATGTGTCAGTATAGTCATCTGGCTTTCAACATGAGCCTGCTTCAAATACTACTTTAATATTAGTGTGGGAATTGTGCACAACTGCTATCCTCTCATGCTTGGACTGCATACTTTATCTTGCTTTAACTTCAGAATTTCATTATAGAAAACTGGAGTGTGGAGGTAGAGATGGTGAATTTGGATACTGGACATCATACCAATTTAACTGAAATCTTCAGAAAATTAAAGAACTGAAACTCTGTTTTTTAATCTATGAAAGTCGTGTAGCAATCACTATTTCAGAATTTTGAGATAAGTTCAAATGAAATCAATTTAAGAGAGAATATATTTAATCATAGCTACTAATCCATAGTTGTCAATATAATTGAATGTCTAAACAAACACTTCCCAATGGTACACTTGGGGAGGGGAGTGATGAGCTGGTATGTCAGGAATTTGTGGTTTCCCATGCCCACTCCCTCATACTGCAAAGGAAATCCATGGGTATATGTAATGTGATTGGAAATCCACAAAATTTGATTGTCTATGTAACAACATATCGATTGCTTTCATTACAGACTAGAATTTAACACATGGGAGTTGTGCTTGTAAGTAAATGCAGGGAGGTTAATGGTGAATACAAGAAAACAGCCCACACTGTCACTGTCTTGTCCTTCATGGTGCTCATTAGAGCCCAGTGAGTTTGCTGGAGGTGCATTTGTGTGTCAGTAGGCTTCAGAGACAAAGAATGAGCATCGTAACTTCCTAGAGAAAGATCTTCCCTGGTCCCTCTGAGAACAGCTATCTCTGAGAGTGAATTAGCTTTCACATTATGCTTGAAAAGAGCCCTGTTCTTTTCTGACCCACCTTCAGGATTCTTGTAAGTTTATTATTATTTTTCATTATATATGCAAAAGGATTTTTACTGCAGGTCAGATAGATTTCAATGAATGGATAGATACAAGCTGAGTTAAACCCACTGTTACATTAAATTCAGACTTTCTAGATGATAATCCCCGAAATCAAATTCCAAACCCCTTAGCTTTTGTTAGCAGCCTATGGGCAACTGCATTAATAAGAGCCCTTCATCTGTATTCTCTATGAGTGCCCAGCAGTGGTCCTCAAACATTAGCACATGCATGATTCATGAAACCTGACAAAAATGCAGATTTCTTTAGGTTGAAGTCAAGTGTGCCTTCTCATTCACTCTTGAAACTTTTTCCTGGACATTGACCTTGAAGGATTTCCTTTTCTTAATGGAAGGTTTTACTTTAGCTGAGCTGCAGGATCCTTAGAACTGGATTTTTGGCTTATCATCCTGTCCTGTGTTGGTTTAGTCACTCAGTCTACACAGAAATTCTTCACTTGACCAGCTGGATCTCTTCCTAGGAGTGCACAGGGAGTGATGAGCGACAGAAGCTAAAGAATACACACAGACATGGATGGAGGGGACAAAGACTCAGCTAAGTAAAAGGAATGGGACATAAAAGAGCTTGTACTGCATTAAGTCATCCTTATCATGTTCAAGAACAGGTAGAAGTGATCGACAAAGGTATGAGGAGAATATATAAAGAGCTTACAGAAGTTGGATGTAGTGGCTCACATCTGTCAATCCTGCTGCCATCTGAGGAGTTGGCATAGTTGTGCAACAAGCTTGAGGCCAGACTGGACTCCATTGTAGCTCCAGGTTAGCATTAGCAACAAAATGAGCCTCTGTCTCAAATAGTCAAGAGCAATAGTGAGGATGAGTATAAACTTAACACAAAGCTTAGGGAGCCTCCTGGAGTGCCAAAAATGATCATCTTTCTACCTGCTGATTTATATACTAGCTTCGTATATGCCTGAAATGGAGCAGTAGACTTTGGCTTGCTATTTCACACATGTTATTTTCTATAGCTAGTTCATAGTTTAAACACACACGCACAGGCTCATGCACACACACACACACACACACATTCATAAACACATACTAATGCATATGCACACACATATAGAAATAAATGTACATTCACAACATGCACACTCACTCATATACACATTTACACACACACGCATATATACTCATTTGTACATACACACTTATACACACACTCATAAACATACATTTTTTACACACATGCACATATACACACATACACACATGCACTCACACTCATACTCGTACTCATACATGTACTCCTATTCATATACACACATCATCTTTCACAAATGCACACATACTCATACACACATACACCCAAACACATACTCATTCACAAATACACACACACAAACACACCCACACCCACACACATATACACACACACACTGAAGGACAACTGCTTGATGAAGTGTGAACAGCCATTACTTGTTCCTGCTACTGTACTTGGAAGGTCTTCTCTGTTGAGATAAGTACAAACAGGATGAACACATTCTAACATCACTGACAAGATGACAACTAAGATTAGACTCTTGCTTTAACATTTGCAATTTTTCAAACTGTGCCACAGATGTGGAAAATTATTATTTGTCAGTAGACTTTGAGCACAAAATAAAAACGGAGGAGACATACACACACACACACACACACACACACACACACACATACACATACATATGCAATCTTGAGAAGTTGTTCTCAAACCACAGAATAGCAGATGGGTCTGGGGAGCTTGTTAGGAATATAGTTTGAGGCTATAGCTTAGCTACACTGAATCTGGACCTCCAGGAGTGGGGACTAAGGATTAGTAATCTTTTAAAGTTGAACATTTTCTAATGTGCTCTCCAAAGTGACTGACATATAGCTATCATGCTGAAACTGATCTGAATGTAAGATTTGGAAGTCAGCCTTAATCCAAATCAAGACTGTGTATTCTTCCCAGAGCTCCCTCCTGCAGATTTACTCATTGGTCTGCTCTTGGTGAGATGGAGAGAGAAAAGATCATTAGCCTTTCACAGGTGAAAAGGAGGGCAACAACACTGGGACACTCACCTCTATCTCAGTAAGGCACGGGCACTTCTCCTTCTCCTGTCCTGGGTCTCATTTCCCTGTGAATGACCAGGCTCTGTCTCTGTCTTCATCCCAGTCTCTCTCTCCTTCTCTGTCTCAGTCTCTTTCTTACTTCTCCCTCTTCTCTCCCCCTCCACGTGTGCGCACGTGTGTGTACTCACGTTTATGTGTGCACAAGGGGACAGAGTTAAGCTTTAGCTGCCCTTCCTTCAGAGCAGTCCACAATGTTTGCTGAGACTGCGTCTCTCTGTGGCTTGAGGACTTGCTGATTAGGTTAGGCTCGTCAGTGAGCCCCAGAGACTTGCCTGCCTCTGCTTCCGGTTGCTAGAATGACCAGCCTGTATCAGCTTTTCTTATGTAACCACTAGAGATTAAAGTCTAGACTTCCTGCTTGCAGAGGCAAGTAAGTGTATTACTGACTGAAGTATTTTCCTAACCCTCATGAAGACGTTACTGAAGAGATAGATGAAGAGCTCTTGTGACAGTCAAGTTATAATTCTTAAGTGGGGAATTGGGCTCAGAAGTTAGCAGTACTGGTTGCCTTTCCAGGAGGCCAAGGTTTGGTTCCCAGCTCCTACTTAACAGTTCACAGCTGTCTGTTAATATCCAGTCACAGGGGTTCTGAACCCTCTTCTGGCCTCCAAAGGCATCAGTCATATATGCACAGATATACGTCCAGGTCAGACACTCATACATGTAAAATAAGCAATGGTTATGAAAATAGATCTTTCATCATTTATGATGACAAGCCTCCTTTCCTTTTAAAAATTCTATTCATCCACTGAGTGCAAGTATAGACAATATATAGTTTATGAAATTCTCAAAGAATATATAAAATATACAGAATTAAATTTTCTATAATAAAACATTGTACACTTGAGATAAAACTTCTATTCATTGAGAACCAGTATTTCTTTAGAATGTAACAGAAATCACACCTACCCAGAAAAAACAAAATAAATATTTATGTATGTGACTACATTTTATTTTAGTAAATAGACTTAATTTTCATTACCAAAATTAATAAGTGTGTCACTAACCACTTATAAATCTTTCTCTACTTTTTTCATCTTAGACTCTATAGAGCTGGCCTTTGAACACTTTCAATATGTGCTCTTTAGTTCAGGTGATGGGCCGTGTATTTTTGTTGTTGTTTTGTTTTGTTTTGTTTTATGTCAACTGGATACAAGCCATGGTTATCTGGAAAGAGGGAACTTCAGTTAAGAAATACTGCCCCCCCAACCCCCATCAAACTGTCCTGTAGGCAAGTCGTGGGACATTTTATTGATGAATGAAGGATATGGGAGATTCTATCACTCTGTAGGTGTTGCCTCTCATGGGCCTGTGGTCCCAGCTTTTATAAAGTAGGCTTAGTAAATCATAAGGAGCCAACCAATGAGCAGTAGCAATGGCTCCTGCTTCAGTATATGCCTCCGAGTTCCTGCTTTAACTTCACACCCCAACTTCCCTTCATGATGGAGTGTAATGTGTAAGATGAAATAAACCCCTTCTTCCCCAAGTTGCTTTGGGACATGGTATTTATCTCAGTGATGGAAGGCAAAGTAGGACAAGACAGGATTGAGAAACTCTAATCTTTCCAGCAGAAACATCTTTCACAATGTCATGCCAATAGTTTCAAGTTCTCAAACTTCTTGAGCAATAATACCTAGCCAGAACTTGTCTCACAGTGCAACATTCCTTATGTAGCTGTTATGTCTTCCAAAGACTAGATGATGTATTGCTGCCACCTCCATTGTTGCTTTTTCTAAAGTGCTGCTCTCTTGTATGATACTGTGTCCTGGACCTTCCCAACTCACTGGACTCTGGTTTGTCTGCTTTCCTCAAAAGAAGCATAACAGGACACTGGCATAGATATTTGTTTACTCCCTTCAAGATTCCTTACCAATTTCTTCCTCATCTCCTCCTTCACCGTTGGCCATGGTAAGACCAAGGACACCTTTATCCCAAGTCTTCCAAGTAGTGCTGTTTCCCATAGATGTCTTTTTCTGATGCCATATCCACCTTGCCTGTGCCCATTTCCAAACCATGCCCCTGTGTCTGACAACATCTCTTTCCCTTCTTATTCTTCTGGGATCCCTCTTATCTTGCTTTAATTGTGCATCAACTGGTGGTTGTTTCATTTCTTCCCATGACTGTACCATTAAGATGGGCAGATGTCTCATTTGTTCCTCAAAGCTGTCACCCTAACTTTTTCCCTAACTTCCTAAACGCCACCTAACCTGGACTTGCAGGTCCTTGCCTTTCTCCGCTTGCTATTCTTTCTCACCCACTGATTTCTTGGCTCACTGCATGTGTTTCTTCATCATTTTAGTCCTCAGCCAACCATCATCAAGCACTCATCAGTGACTCATTCATTTGATCTTTCTGAACACTATCTTGTAGCCTGTCTTCCCCACTGTGGGTCATCAGTAGGTATTGTCCTTGCCAACAACCATAGTACGTCTGATCTCTCAGTGTCAGGAATCTCACACTGTGATTGCCACCTCATTATCTTCTGTCCTATTCCCTATAGTACACTACATGTCCTGGTTCTCAAACCTCACCTAAACTCCCAAGCTGATACTATAACTCATGATGCTCCCTGACAACCACATAAATGATCCCATTTCTCCTTATTCAGGTTACGTTCTGTGGTCAGTCATTATGATTATATTCTTGCCACTAAATTCAACATCATCTAAACTCAGTCTTTGCTGGCTAAAACAACTCTCCATCAACCTGTACTTTCTTACCTGTAGCTAGAAGAAGTTGGAGCAAACACATAGCTATGCCATTTGTCTCATGATCTCTTATAATCATCACCCTCCTCTAGGTCTTTATATTACATGGTATTTATATACATCCTTCTTCTCTTCTCCCCAATTCCTAAAATGTTACTCATGTTTCTCATCTCTGTTCCAACCTTCCACAACTCTTTTTCTCTGTTCTCCTTCAGAAGGCATTGCTTTCCATTTCATAATGTCTCCCATTCCCATCTCTCTCCCCTTACCAACACTGTGCCCATAATGTTGATTTTTCTTCTTTTGACCATTTTTTCCTGTCAGTCTCCTGGGCAAAGGCACTAAGGCATCTTCATTAGATTATAAATCTAGTAATCCCTTTTCTCTTTCAATAACTTCTTTCTTTCCTGAGGTCTTCCCAGTAGAATGATTATAAATCTAGTAGTCCTTTTTCTCTTTCAATAACTTCTTTCTTTCCTGTGTGGTCTTCCCAGTAGAATGCAACTATGTTGCCAAGCCAAGTTCTTGTCTTCTCTAGTTCTCTCCTCTCCTCACTGCTCACCTTATTGTTTTTCCTGTATTTTCTACAGAGCTCATGAAAGGAACACTAATTGTGCAAACTACTTCTATTCTCTTTCTTTCTCTCGAAAGCAGTCCTTTCATGTTTTGCTCCTACTACACTGTGACACCTCTGCAAGTTTCACAGGTATTTTCATATTTCAAATCTCATTGGAAATCCCTTCTGATTCCTCATTCTGCTAGAGCCTTCCCTAGCAGATTATCAGATCCTCTCCCATTTCATGTGTCTCCCCCCGCCCTTCTTTCTGGGTACTACACGGATTCTTTGATTTTATTAACATAAAACTATCAACTCCAAGCTATTGTTATCTGCCCAATTTTAATTTGTGATTTGCTTGATCTCAGCAAATGCTCAGGTTAGATACCATGGTTTAGCCCTTGGCTGCTCTGTTTAAAACAAACATAGCTGACAAATCAAAAAATTTTGTTGCCTCTTATCCAAAAATGTACAAAGAGTTATAACATCTTATCTCCTCCAGTATTACCATCTTAGTTTCAGACCACCAGTGCTTCTTATCTGGATGCTTGCAGAGAACTCAAAATCAGTTTCCCCATGTCCTTTCTGAACACTGGTTTTTCTTGATAACCTGGTCAAATTCCACATTAGATCATGTTATTTCTCTGCTTGAAATTTCTGATGGCTTTGCTTTTACAGTAAGAGCCAGTATCTGAAAAGTGAATTGTAAAGCTATAGACAAGCCTCCTTTGATGACCTCTTGGTAGTTTCACTTTCTCCTTTCAACCCTGATGTCTTTGCATCTTGGGCGCCTATTCCTATCTCTCTTACCTCTCCCTTTCTGTGACCCATTCCTTCTTTCTGATATTTTTCCCCTGTGACAGTATGACTTGCTCACTACCATCGTTCATATCTCTTTTCAAGTAGTCTCTTTCAATAAGGACTATTCCACTCTATGAAAACCTCCCTCAATTTCCAGCATCCATTCTCCACTGCTGCTGTGCCTTCTTTTTAGTTTTCTATAACATTCTCCTCTGGCTCATTATTTACCCTTCACACTAGCATTTAGTCTTTAGGATAGTTTTTATGTTTATATAAATTATCACCATACTACCAGCCCTTCACAAACAGTAGGAGCCTAATACACAGTAAATGAGTGAATGAATGAATGGTGAGTAAAAGGAGAAGACATGGGATTTTATTTTTCATAGTAAGCTACTATATAGATGCTCACTGAATGCAGGCCCTATTTTAAGCTATTAAGCAACCATA
Organism: Hylomyscus alleni; assembly: GCA_019843855.1. Taxonomy (NCBI): domain Eukaryota; kingdom Metazoa; phylum Chordata; class Mammalia; order Rodentia; family Muridae; genus Hylomyscus; species Hylomyscus alleni. The sequence goes on from JADRCC010559872.1 coordinate 14,563, forward strand.
TGCCATTTTTGACATGTACACTATGGCTGTGATCATGTCTAATTTTCAGATCTTGCTAAGCCAAGAGTTGCTTTATTTTCAAAGCACTCCACACAGTCTTTTATCTTTTTATTTTCAACTCTATATCCTAAGCCTGTCAAGAGATAATTCTGGATCTTGATTTTCTTATATCTCACACTAAGAGATTGCCACCTGGCTTTGTTAAGCTGTGGTATTTTGCTTCATTTAAGTTGAGCATAATGTTTAATAAGACAGAGAAAATTAAAACTCCCTCTGGGCTATTAAAGCAGAAATGGGGACAGATTGTATTTTCCAACAATAGCGGCACCACGACTTTCTCTTTTTATACTGTGACATGGATAAGGTTCCATAAAGAGTTTGCATGTAAGTTCCTTTCCCTTAACTGCAGATAGTCCCTTTCTTGCCTCAGTTACCTCAGTTGATTAAGTAGGATAAAGGTAACCCTATATGACTTCTAAGATAATTTAGTGCTGACAGCATTCATCCTTGGCTTTCCTCTCTTGTAACATGGGATTCTGAATGGGCAAGTAAGAATTTCCACTGTGTAGGGCTACCATGATAGTCTTAACACCCTGACCACATAGAATGTAAAGCATGTGGGACCCCAGGCAGTTAATCCCCTTGTTTATATCTCTACAATGTGACATCAGATACAAGAATGAAAACAATTGACAATATCCTTCATTCCAGCTCCCATCTGACTGCACATGATCCTAATCCCGGCTCAAGGAGAACTAGGGGAGATAATAAACAAAGGGTCTAATTTTAAGTCACTGACTTTTTGGGTGACCCATCATGGAGCAGTATGTGACTAACATCTATTGTTTTGCTTCAGGTACATGATTGAGATGCTCAAGGGAACAGCATTCAACTTTACTGAATCAGTATTTATATGGTGTATGCCAGAAGCACTCAAGGTAGGAAAAGGTGCTTGTATGCTCATTGGCATGTAAAAGAGTTAAACGTCTCTCTTTATGTTTCTTTGAGTAATTAACTTTTAGAACACAGCACTATTAGATGTAAAGTAGAATATAGGGGGCTGGCGAGACTGCTCAGAGTTCTAGGGCACTAGCTGCTCATCCAGAGAACCCACGTTCAATTCCCAGCATTGGCATGATGTCTCGCAATCATCTGTAAATCCAGTTCCACAGATAAAAAGCCTTCTTCTGCTCTCCATGGGTTCTAGGTACACATGTGGTCCCCAGATACTGGCAAATCATCCATACTCATAAAAATGCTTTTGTTTTTTTTTTAAAGAGAAAATCTAAAATTATTGGGGTGTTGTTTTAAGAGAGCTGGAGGAGAGTGTGATGATGACTGAAAAACTCCCAGAAGTTACAGGAAGAAGAAAGGCATTGAAATGCATTGTCATTTGCATTTTTCTAAACCTCCCTACATTTGTCATTTACTTCAGGAAAGTTTAAAAAAGAAGAAGAAAAAGAAAAAGTACTATTGCATTTTCAATCTTGATTGCTTTGCTAGCACAAAATCTATTCTAATTCAATGTCTCCCAGGCCCAGCTTCCTGAGATCTACCATGGCAGTGGAAATGTCATAGTCTTATAACTTCTCAGCTCTCCAGCAGAGTGCTACCTCTTAATAACTTTCTGCAAATTTATATTCTTACATTTGAGTGAAAAATAGCAAGGCTCAAACTCTTTCATTCTCTCCACTAATATTTGATATATTATCCCCTTTAGGTCTCCATTTTATATGGGATTTCAATTGATTTGTTCTTGCTTTTTTCTTTTGATTGTAGTCAGTGTGACTTTATTTAAAGCTATAAACTCTATACCTAGTTTTTCATTTGAGAAGATATTTCCTCCTCTTCTTCTGTGCCTTTGCTCATCTTGCTGTCATAACACCCATATTTTAAAGTGATTTTTTTTTAAAAAAAAAAATCAGTTTCTCAAGCCGACCCACAGATTCCTAAGTGTATGCTCTCCAAGAATAGAGAATTTATTTATGTCTGCTCTTTCTTACATCTCTCTTTGTGACACTTCAGTAAACCAGTTTAATCATAATATCTGAAATCTTACTGTTGACATTTATTAAGGGAGTAGGGTTTATGGAATAAGGAAAACGATTCAGAAGTGAGTTAAAATAAACTTAATTAGTTAGTTTATTTATTTTCTTTGACAAATGAGGGAGATCAGATAGTCTTTTATTCCCCCTTCCCCTAGAATTTGACCATCCAAATAAATACTGGTAGCTAGTAGGAGGGCAAAGTACAGTATTATTAATATTGCATTTACATGTTAAACACCAGTTGCATAAGATAGACGCTAAGCCACTCGTTGTTCTAGGGTCAAAGTATATTGTCAACCTCCTCCTGTTAAGAATTGAAATAATGTCACTGAATCTTTTAATATATATCTGCAATGAAATGAATCTAATAAGTCTTAGTCACAGGGGAAAGGGTGGTTCTTACTCATAGTAACAAGAAGTGGAAACTTACCATGGAAACAGGAAGTGAAAAAAATATATGGACTTAAAATTGTCTTTTAATGTAAAATTGCCATTACATGTCATATGTAATTTTGTGTGTCTTATACTTTGATCCATTTGATACCAACTCCTCTTTTAATTCAAGAAGTGAATTATCAAGACAGAAGAACAGAAACTGCTTCCCATGTGTTCTGAATAGTGGAAAGGGGAAGGAATCACAATGGGGCAAGCAAACATAGCTAAGTATAATGAAATGGATCACATGGCTGGTCTACTCTAGATTTATCCCTAGAGTTCTATATCCTTTCTCTAATTATGCTTCTCAGGTGAATCAATAATTGAGTTTGATGTGACTGACATTCTGGAAAAAAATGTAACGAGATACCACAAGACTTTACAGGGTTTTTAAAAAAGATATTAACATTTAGCATCTCTTGAGAATCTACTGGTCCAATACATGATTCTGCTGACTTCCTGGGGAATCTCTCATCACTGAAGTCAGCTGGTGGGAATGTCTCACTCATTGCAGTCAGCTGGCTGGGAACATTAATTTCCCTACAGTCACCTGGTGGATTTTTGAGAGTCTGGGCAGTTTAGGATGGTTCCAGCTGCAATGGTGCAGTCTCTATCTCTGATCATTGCAAAAGGCTAATATGGATATGTTCTCTGCTTGCAAAAAACCAGGGCACAAAGGTCTGGACTTGGAGCATATTTCCTGGCACGTGCTTGATTAAGGGAGCACTCTGTAATCCAGATTCATCATAAGAAGAGAACATAAAGTTGCAGATATGAAGACTTCAAGGATTACTATAATATGGGCTATGAATTCAACAAGAGAAGCTATGTATAAAGTGAACCCATCAATTACAATTATTGTCACTTCTATACTCAAAAGTGTGTGGCTATCTATTGGAGTATATTGGAGCCAACAAAAGCCATTCCTCTTCCAATAGCTATCAGTTACCTATAGCTTCTCATGTAGATGTGGGAGATTATGCCTATTCTATATGGGATTTTTTTGTTTCCATCTTGCGTATGTTTTGTGCTGACTGTCACACTGCTGTAGAGGTTTTATGCACAGTTGTACTGCTGTGTCCACAAAACAGTTTTATTATACTCATTTCCTGACACTGGCTCTTTCAGTCTTTCCACTTGTCCCCTCTTCTGCAATGACCCTGTGAGGGAAGCTGTGATATACGTGTCCCATTTAGGAATGAGCATTGCAATCTTTGTGTCTCTATCTTGACTTGTTGTTCATCTCTAGGTTAGTAGCCATCTAAAATTTAAAAGAAAGCTTCTCTGATGAGGTTGAAAGATGCACTAATCCATGGGTATCATGGGGAGTCATCAAGAATTGTTTTATACTATGTCCCATTAGCAGAGGGCTAGTTATAGGCTCTCCTCAGGCCTGTAATTTTGTTTTTTTCATAAGGTTTTCCATATTATTCTTCTGGTATTCCATCTTCTACCCTATCCTTCCATTCTGCATCTCATTTAACCCTTCCTGTTCCATTATCCCCTCTCCCCTAATGTATCCTTTTCTGCTATTCTCCAATTTCCATTGTCCTTTACTAAGTTATTGACCTTTATGTGTATTCCAAATGAAACAGACATGTCTAAAAGCACAGGGACAACAATACAAGTGAGAGAAAGCATATAATATTTTTTAAGAGGGGTGGGGCTTGATTACCTCACTTAGAATGACTGTTTCATCCATTTCCTATAAATTTCATTTTTATTAACAGATCAATAATGTTCCATTGTGTAAATGTACCACATTTTGCTTGCCTCTTCATTTGCTTGACATTTGAAGTTATTTTGAATAGAGAAAAATGTGGATGAGCAAGCATTACAAAAATAGAGTCTTTGCGGTATATGTCCACCATTGGTGTAGCTAGATCATGTGATATATCAATTCCTGACTTTTAGGGAAACCTTCAAACTAATTTCCATAATAGTTGTAGCAGTTTGCACTTCTACCAGAAGTGAATTTGTGTTTTAACTCTCTCAGATCCACACCAGGATTCAAAAATGTCATTAGTTTTTAAAATCTTAGCTATGCTGATTAGAATGGAATTTCAAATTGCTCTTTGTATTTCTTTGACTTTTAAGGCTTTTGAAAATATTTAAAAATTTTTCCAACCATTCTCAAGTGAAAGAGATAAAGAAAATATGAATATGAAAGACTTTAAAGTATTCCTATTTTCAGATGATTGTGGTTCTAAAGAAAAATACCTTAAAGATTCCACTAGAATATTACTGCATCTGGTAAGCACATTCAACAAAATAGCATCAGAAAATATTAACACACACATAAACACACACACACACATATATATATATATATATATATATATATATGTATCTCCCAGTAGCTTTCCTATATGCAAATGACAAGCATACTGAGAAAGAAAACAGGGAAACAGGAAAAAAATAGGGAAATATTTACATTAGCCTCAAAATTATCTTTAAACAAATCTAAACAAAAAGTGAAAGACTGGTACAATGAAAACTTTAAGACATTGGAGAAAGAAATTGACAAATGTACCAGAAGATGGATAGATTTCCCATGATCATGAATAATTGGAATAATATTGTGGTAACCCAGGAATTAAGATAAAAAAAATTGATAAATGAGACAACATGAAATTAAAAATCTTTTTTTCATTTTTCTTTTTTTGAGACAGGGTTTCTCCGAGTAGCCCTGGTTGTTCTGGAACTCACTGTGTAGAGCAGACTGGCCTCGAACTCAGAAATCTGCCTGACTCTGCCTCCCAAGTGCTGGGATTAAAGGCATGTGCCACCACCGCCCGGAGAAATTAAAAATCTTACATCAAAGGAGA
>JADRCC010559874.1:0-11110 GCA_019843855.1 Hylomyscus alleni
CTCTGTCTTCTCTTGGCGTTGATGGGTTAAATATTAACAAAACCTTTCTCCTCTCAATCTTGCTTTACATGTTTTCTCCTTCAGTCTGTCTTGCTTGAGAGTAAACATGAATCATTAAGGTCAGTTAGGTGCATGACTCAAAATACAGTCTCTATGAGTCAGTTTTGGTGTTGGAGATATTAAAGCTAGACAACTGAACCATTTGTTTTGGCTCTTGGTTGGGCATTTGGCACTAGAAACATATTTGAATTTTCTAGGAAAGAAAAAAAAGACAAGTATTTCCTCTGTATTGCTTCTAAGATCATTCTTTTCATATTTATTCAGGACTCGCTAGCAGTCATTGTGATTTTTAAAAAGTGGTAATGCCAATTCCAGCTGGTATTTTGCAAGGATAGATTATTGTCGTATCCAGGTTCGAATCCCTTGATGATGAGTGCTAAGTTGGGGGAACTTGAAAGGACACAATGGTTCTCAATGTAAGAGGAGTATCATATTTTCTCAACCTATCCTTTCTCTTCTTCTGTAGTCCTAGACCATTCCCAGGTCTAATAGTATATAAAGAAGGTGGGTAAAAAGACAACACCCAAATGTGTTCCTTCCTTGCTAGACTTCTAGGCTCCCCTTCCCTAGCACTTTCTTTATGGCCTCTTTGACATCTTTGTTTCTCAGAGTGTAGATCAGGGGGTTAACACTAGGAGTGACGATGGTGTAGAAAAGAGTAAGAAACTTGCCCTGGTCTTGGGAGTAAGTGTTTGCCGGCTGGAGGTACATATAGATGATGGTACCATAGAAGAGAGAGACAACGATTAAGTGGGAGCTGCAGGTGTTGAAGGCTTTCTTTCGCCCAGCAGCTGACTTGATCTTAAGCACCGCTCGGGCAATGTAACCATAGGAGATAAGGATGAGGATGAGTGGGGCCAAGATGATGAAAATAGCCAACGCAAAAGCCAGTGCTTCCAAGGCCATAGTGTCCACACAGGCCATGCCAATCAGGGCTGGCATCTCACAGAGAAAGTGGTCTACCCGCCTGTGTCCACAGCGTGGCAACATCAGCGTCTGGGGTGCCATGATGAGAGAATTGCCAAAGCCGCTCAACCATGCCACTGAAGCCAGCTGCCCGCAGAGACGAGGGTGCATGATGACGGTGTAGTGCAGGGGCTTGCAGACGGCAGCATAGCGGTCATACGCCATAACAGCCAGGAGGACACACTCTACCCCTCCCAAGGCTAAGACAAAGTAGAGCTGGATGGCGCAACCCACATAGCTGATGGTCTTGTCTGGACCCCAGAGGTTGTAGAGCATCTGTGGGATGGAGCCCGTGGTGAAACACATGTCTAGGAAAGAGAGGTTGGCCAGAAAGAAATACATGGGTGTGTGCAGCCGGGAGTCCAGAGCTGAAAGCAAGATGATGGTCACGTTGCCGAGAAGAGTGAGCAGATAAAAGGAGAGAACTACCACGAAGAGGATGAGCTCTAGGTGAGGACGGTCAGAGAAGCCCACCAGGATGAAGCCTTCAAAAGAACTCGTGTTTTCCTTTTCCATCACTTGCAACCACATGCTACCTGGGAGGAGAAAGACTAGTGTTGGTGATGACTGCGGATGTGATTTCTTCAAATAGTAACACCGTACCTTTTCAGATATGCTAGTTATCTAGCCTAAAGTTTCAACAGGCGCTGATCTAACTCATTTGGTCTGGAAAGAGTATCACATTTAAGTTCTTAAAGCTCCAGCTTGTGATGTTTTGCCAACATTTTGCATCGCTGTTTTTCATCATCAGGCTATAAAACATTATTTACAAAAGGTGATCGATGCCAAACACGGCAATGCATGCTTGTTACCTTAGCAGCCCCAGAGGCAGAAACAGGCGGATCAGGAGTTCAAAGCCAATGATCTGGAGGCAAGACTGAGCTACAGAAAAAACCTATCTGCAAAAGTGCCTGATTCTTTGGAAAGGAATCAACACTCAAAAAATTCCATCACTTTTAAAAATGGGGAAATACCAAATTGTCCTAGTAGTCTATACCCCGTGGGGAGGCTAAGGGCTTGTCCATTAGATCAGAGACACAGACTTCCTTTCAGATGAAATCTTGTTCTGAAAAGATGTCTCATTACTCCTGAGAAGTCTTGAATCCAATACAAACCCAAGAGGGTAGAAGTGACCTAGCAAAATAGTAGAAAGAAGCTTATCTCGTCTTTAGTCACATCTGTACCTGCTAGCCCCATCCATCCTGCTGACTGAAAAGTGACCTTAGTACCCTGTCAGACAAGACAACAACTATGGTACATCCCTACTTCAACATTCTCTGTCCAGCCTTACCGCTATGATAAAATTATGGCTTACGTCACTATGGTGTAGGATCAGGTGACTCATTCGGGGAAAGCTTTCGCACAAAGACTAAAAGGACAAGAAAATCCCCAGAGCCCATCTTAACTGAGTGTATGCTGAACATCATCCGCTTGGCGGCCCTTTTCTCCTCATGCTTTATACTTACATCGAACCCTGCTTTCTGGGAAATCGATACTTAATATTTTCACAGCATTAGAAGATTTTGTATCCTCCGTAGTACTTTACACTCTCGGGTTCGGCTGTGATTTTACGTCTTAGGGCAGATGTCCTGTGTAATGCAAATTAACCAATATTTTTTTTCGTATTTTTCTAAGCAGTTAGTAAGGAGCCACAGGACTGTGACTTTTATTAGAAGCCAATACAGTCGTTGAGTTCTTTTTTTTTTTTTTTTTTTTTTTTTTTTATTATTTATACTAGAGCACAAAAAACTATTGTGTCTGTTAAACATGGACAGATCCTGAAAATGAGGCTTCAGTGAGTTTCTCCAGTTGTAATGGGGTGATGTGATAATTTCAATAAACTCTAGATAGACAGACAGTGCCTTGACAGCTGAGGGACAATGACTAGAATGAGGCCAACAAGGCTTTTCTGCTTCCTCTTTTAAAGCAGAAATTTAGAACATTACAAACAAACTCAGGGGTGGGGTAGGAGGGGATGCATGGATACCACCCGATGAAGGGAAAAGTGCGTCAAATTCTGAGCTTCAGAGTGCTCGTCATTGTTAAATAGCTATAAGTGTGGCCACAAGGGAATAGCAGTTAATTCTGAATGGTAGAATGCATGTATTTTTTTCCTGTTAGTCTTTGTAAATTCTTTTCATGTTGAAGACATCTTAAAATAAAACAGTAAATAAATTATGAGTTACAGGCCACTTAAATATTGATGGGACTAATATTACTTAGGTCTTTTGAGCTAGGCATAATGTTAACTATTGAATATAGTCTAGCTCACTTCATTTTCTCATTCATCCTAAGAAATCAATAGTTTGATAATTCAACAGTATTGATTAAGCCATTGAGGCCAACCAAATCAAATCAACAGTCTTGACTCATATAGCTAATACTATTAGATCAACTGCAGTTTTATCTTATACTCAACCTGTCAGTAAGGACTCTAATCGTAAACTTAGGCAGCACAGAAACCATACTAAATATACACACAAAATATGAATAATAATGGTGAGATTTCATCCTATGCATTTTGATTTATTGCATCATATTTTAAAAAGAATCATGTTTATAAATTCAGCAGGGCAAGTAGCTATTTTGGCAGAGGTAGCAAAAAAAAATCGTATTTTTGTTCAGGAGATGAGAAACAAACTTGCCTGTTGTGTTAACACTGAGGCTATGCACCCAGCACTTCATAAAATAAGCTGAATGAAGCCTTGGATATTGGAAGAAGTGAATGTGATTGACAGTGACTTTGTTCCATGACTACCGTCCCTAGAATTTTCCTATGATACTCAACGACATGAATGGGTGTTTATTGGTTGCATAACAGAACATAAACCTTAATCCTTCATTTCCCTTGCTTCTTAAATCAACCAAGGATCATCCAAATGTGATTATTGCCATCAGTTTTCCATTCTAATTCATTGGCCCAGGCACCTCTGCCTTTCACACAGCCCTTCCCCAGGGGAGGATTGCTTCCTGACATATCAGACTTCAAACAGCAAATGACTACGTCTTTTATTGGTCTAAAATGTCATTTTAAATATATGTGTGTGTATCCTTACCCAAACCTAAATGAATGACTTCTACACAGGGACACGACATTCCTTCGCAAGGTCCATTACCTATGTAGCTTTAGTAATGCAGAATTTAAATCTTTGCCATAGTTTTGAAAAATAGTACAAATATTTACATGTTTTGTGATTTCTGGATCCCTGACCAGGTAATTTAAATTGTATATATTCTAAAAAGAAATCAAATAATATCCTAATATCAGCTGCTATCTAATCACCTTCGCAGGTACCAGCATGGAGTGTATTGTTTAGATGATTCAAAGGGGTGAATTAAGACGTCCCAGAGTTAAGAATGCTTCAGATTAATCTAGAGTTAAGGTGTTCCAGAGTGCGTATGTATGCAGTGACCGCAAAGCCATAAGACCCAACAGGAACATCTTTTGTTCCATTTTTTTTCCTGGTTTTTCGAGACAGGGTTTCTCTGTATAGCCCTGGCTGTCCTGGAACTCACTCTGTAGACCAGGCTGGCCTCGAACTCAGAAATTCGCCTGCCTCTGCCTCCCAAGTGCTGGGATTAAAGGTGTGCGCCACCACCTCCCAGCACTTTGTTCCTTTTTAAAGATTCTCCGTGCTGAAGTTCAAAGTCAGTGCCACTCAGTACTTCTTACTGAGAGTCTCACATGGTTCAGGGTTATAATCAGTATCTTTATCCCTAGGGTTTTACAATGAAGTAGATTCTGATATATTCTACATTTATCCTGGAGAAAAAAAAAACTCCAGTAAAGTACTCATAAATCTTTCTCCAGTCTCTACGCAGAACAAATTATATTTAGCCACACTTTTAAATATTGAATCGAGCCTCTGGAAATAAGCATATCGAATTTAGACTTATCTGACCCACCACCCGAAGGTTCTCAGATATCAGATCATTGGTAATTTACAGACCCAGGCCTCAGGATCAAAAACTTACCAAACCTAACAGCACCCTCCGCACTGCCATATCCCGAGTTCTTTCTTTCTTTCCTGTAACTTCACTTGGAAGGCAAGTGGAAGCACCAGGGTATAGACACGGAGAGGAGATAGGTGGCTTTAGGAAGTCTATAAGAAAGGAGCTAAACCAAGGGCAATAGGACCTAGTACATTGGAATCGGCCTGGGTGAAGAAAGAGTGTTGATGAGCACACTGGACTCGTGCTACCTACGCTGTAATATGAAGCCCATCTACAGCCTCCCAGCCCCAAACCAGGAGCCAGAGAAAGCACAGCTTGAGAAGACTCTGATGATCGCCAGCACGGTTGGAGCTTGAGTATCTAAGCACGCATGTCTAACAAGGAAGAAAATCCTATGGGTGTCTGAGATGATATAGAGTTGGTTACTCTATGAAGGATTCCTAACACTCCCACCCAAGTTCCCTTAGCTAATTATTGCTAACAAGAAATGGGAGAGTGTATGGTCTCATAGGAACTACTGCTACTTCCAACTTTCTCTCTCAAATTATGTGTGTGTGTGTGTGTGTGTGTGTGTGTGTGTGTGTGTGTGTGTGGTGAGAGAGAGACAGACAGACAGACAGACAGAGACAGAGACAGAGACAGAGAGAACTGCATTTTCCTGCTCGATGATGGAGTTTATTTTGATCAAGGCCAGTAATTGATAACATGCATTGGCCACAGGAAGTGATGACCCCATATTTGGTCCAGAATGGAACCTAGGGTCAAAGGTAGTACATAAGTACAGTGCTACATCCATGTGTCATTTTCCTTTTGTGATAATAGCTTATACTGTTTGCTCAGTCATGCAATTAAAGAAGTACAGGTATTCAAGAACCCTCACCAAGTTATTTTGTTAAATTTTTATACAGTTTTAAGACCCATAGCAACTAGTGAAATATTTTCTATTTAAAACATATCTATCAAAAAGAGAAGATGAGAGGCTGGAGAGATGGCTCAGCAGTTAAGAGCACTGACTGCTCTTCCAGAGGTCCTGAATTCAAATTCCAGCAACCACATGGTGGCTCATAGCCATCTGCCTGGGATCCAATGTCCTCTTCTGATGTGTCTGAAGACAGCTGTAGTGTACTCATATGCATAAAATGAACACAAAATACGTTAAAATAATTTTATTTTCATATTTGTAATTTGATATAAAATGACTAAAATTATCTCAAGAAAGTTGTGATCTGACTGGCAACTTCAACTCAGAACAAAATTAACTCATTTGAGTAAAAAAGCAATACATAGCTGTGTAGTTCACTTAATTGCCTGTTAAGGCTACAAGGAAACAATATAGGAACAGATGCAAATTACAAGCATATATTCTATACTTAGTTGTCAGTGACTTTTAAGGGAGATAAATTCCACACATTTTCCCTGAAGGTCAGAAATTTTAGTTGGTATACAAGAGATAGTATGTGAAAGTCTTCATTGTACATTTAAGATATATTTAAATTGTAACAATCATTGTCAGTAACGTCTTAACTTTACTGATCATTTCTGGGTACTTTTGTCAAGTAGAAATAGAACACATATGACTATTACCATGCTAGATTTTTTTGTTTTTGAGACAGGGTTTCTCTGTGTAGTACTGGCTGTCCTGGAACCTTGACTGGACACAGTGATGGTATTACCTGTCTATTTTTATAAGCAGTGTATAGTGGTTTTGCTGTCAGGCAACACTGAATGCAAAGGTGAGAGGTTACAAGCAATTCGCAGGAAATCTACTTTACAACTTAATTCTTGTCACATGTGAGCCACTTCACACTCAGATCAACCTACTTGTTCATGCTATCATCTCCTAACAGCATTTTCTTATGGAAACTAGGAAGAATAACCTAGAGAGCTTGATGCTCTTAAGAATTTCCTGAGATAATGAGTCCCTCTGAGATATGAAGGAAATGAGGTCCATTGGGGCAGAAACAATGGAAGCAGAAAAATGATTAGCTTGGGGGGGGGGTGTCAGAACAATCCTTTTTAAAATTTTTCCCACTTCACAGCTGTTGTGTTCACACTTAGTCTGTCGTAACACATTCTGAATACATTCCAGTTTATAATTGACCAGATTAATATAGCATGCAAAACTTGTTATGGAATGACGCAATAACAACCCAAAGATTATGTGTTAACATGTTAATACAGTATGATGTTACGTCATACATAGAACATCCCAGAAAAGATAGCAGAATCTATGTTGGCCTTGTTTGCCTTCAAGTGCAGTTGTATTCAAACATATTCTATTGTATTGCAACTTAGTTTCCACAGTAGCATTTGGTAAGAGAAGACATTACTAATACAACTTTAATTATGTGTGATCAGAAAAGCTCATGTCAAGGACCCCTTTGTTCTTTGAATTTTATTTCTTAAATCTGACTTTGGTTCACTGTGATTTTTCTGGCCACTGAGACAGCACCGATCTTGTATATCTTTCCTTAATTCATACTCACTACACTGCTAAATCCACTGGGGCACCTGCCTTTCAGAACTGACTTCTTTCTTTCACTCCTGGCAGAAGGCTGCAACTCCACTGTTCTAACTGCTTCTTCATTTAAAAAAGTAACTTTAATTTTGTATTATTTGAGAGAGGGTCTCACTCTGTCATACAGGGTGGCCTTGAACTCATGGCAGTCTTTCTGCTTCAGTGTCCTGAGGGAGTACAGGCATGCACACTACAATTCTTTGCTTGATTTTAGTGTCTCACTGCTTCTCATCATCCTTCACTCTGCTACAAAAGGAAGCTTTTAGAAGCATAAGCATTATCAGCCGGTATATAAGTTCTGACATGAAAGTCCTTGACCTAGGACTGGGTGTGGTGGCGCACGCCTTTAATCCCAGCACTTGGGAGGCAGAGGCAGGTGGATTTCTGAGTTCTAGGCCAGCCTGGTCTACAGAGTGAGTTCCAGAACAGCCAGGGCTACACAGAGAAACCCTGTCTCGAAAAACCAAAAAAAGAAAAAAAAAAGTCCTTGACCTAGAGAAATGTGAATTATTTTTAAACACTGGTTTTTATTTAGAAAAAAATTTACATTTTCAGCTTTATCTAAGAACTTTGAAAACATCTTTGTGTGTTTGTGTGTGTGTGTGTGTGTGTGTGTATGTGTGTAGCCTTCCTCCTTAAGACCATTTCCATGTTATTGTGTTTAACAATATTTGTGGTGTATAGTGTCTAGTCCTTTGGGCATATGGCAAGGAATGCTATAACTGGGCCACATGGGAAATTTATATATATTTTTTTAGACTTTTAAGCATCCTCCATACTGATTTCCACTGTGTATGCAATATTTGCAGTCCTACCAATAATGAGGGCTCCCCTCCCCCACATCCTCCCCAGAGTGTCATGTTAGGTGTTTTCTTGACCTTATCTATTCACACTAGGATAAGGTGGCATCTCAAATGATTTTAGTTTGCATTTTTATAATTGCTAAAGATGATGAACATTTTTATCTATTTCTTAGCCATTTTATTTCTTCTTTTGACAATTTTCTCTTCAGACCCACAGCCCATTATTTGAATGTGTTGTTTACTTTCTTTGACCATATTTTGAGTTGCTTATATATTCTGGATATTTAATTCTTGGTCAGAAGCATAGCTGGCAAACATTGTCTCCAATCTGTGGACTTACTGTTCACTCAGTAACTTGGTGATTATTTCCTTAGCTCCGTGGAAGACGTTTAGTCTTATGGAACTCCCTCTTGTTAATTGTTGGCCTTAATTTCTGGGCAAATTTAAAAAGTCCTTTCTAACACATATGTCTTCTAAGGACATTGCCTATGTTCTCTAACATTTTCAGTGTTTCAGGTTTCACATTTGGTTCTTTGGTCCATTTGGAGTTGATTTGTGTGCAGGCTGAAAGATATAGCTAGATCCCTAATTTCACTCTTTCACGTGTGGACGTCCAGCTTTCCCAATGCCATTTGTGGAAAGTGTTGTGTTCTCCCCCAGCGCTTAAAGCATACTTGGCATCTTTGTCAAATATTAAATGGCTTAGTTATGTGTACCCATGTTTAGAATTTCTATTTTGTTCCATTAGTCTATATGTCCACGTTTGTGCCTGTGCCATACTGTTTTTATCACTGTAGCTCTGAGATATATCTTGAGATCTATGATAGAAACCCTTCTAGCATTTTTCTTTTTGCTCAGACTTACTTAGGCTATTTGAAATCTTTTGCAGTTCCTGGTGAATTTTAGGACCGCCTTTTTCTATTTCTGTGAAGAATGAGACAAGTGTTTTTTAAATTAGGATTGCACTGAATCTGTAAGTTGCTTTTGACAGAATGGTCATTTCACAATATTAATTCTACTATCTATCACGTGGAATGTCTTTCCATTCTTTAAATGACTTTCTTAATCTCTTTCCTAGAGATTTAATGTTTTCATTGTAGAGGTCTTTCACCTCGTTGGTTAGGTTATTCTTAGATGGAACTAGAAAATATTATATTGAGTGTGGTGGTCCAGACCTAGAAAGATAAGGATATATTTTCTCTCATTTGTGGCTCCCAGATGAGAAAGATATAGCCTTGAGTAACCACAGAAACCAGGGAAGTAAAAAGGTACCATGATGGAGTGGAGATGGAGCAGGAGGGAGAACTGGTGCCAGAAAGGGTAATAGCAGGATACAAGTGATATGGAAGAGAGATGGAAAACCTAGGGTCGGAGGACTTAACTGTAGGACATCATTACAAGGAAAGGTAGGGGTGAGGGGAAAATAATACTAAGAGCTTTTGAAAAAGTCATAAAGACATATTTTATTTACCTACAATTTCAAATAATATATATAAATGTATGTATATACATCTACATATATAGATTAAAGTTATATCATTTAGGTTACAATGCTGCCTTCAAGAGTTAAAGTTAACAAAAAAACCTCATCATAAGCATGCGAAACCCCTTCCCGAAGTTGTTGGTTAAGGGAGTCAAGAAGTGCAGCCCAGTACAATAGTCCTGCTGTTCTCGGTTGCTTCTCAGAGGTTGAAGGCAAGTCCCTATTGCTGAAGATACCATGCACTTCAGACACAGCATTCAGAGGATCTGATCTAGGTTTGACTTAGAAAGCCTCCTCCACCAGGACTAGCTTTCACAGCGCTGAAATGTGCTATGCAAGGTGCCAAGAGAGAAAAGCCACCAATAATCCCACCCAGCTGGGAAGCCTACAAACCACAAATACTAGCATGGCAAGATATCACGAAGGATATGATAGTGGAACTTACCGTTTGGTGGTAACCAACAGCTCTCTAATTGGACTTTAGTCTTGCTCAACAAGAGGGAAAACATGCCTGGTACGGCAAGCCTAGCCAAGGTCATGGATCATAAAAGAAAATCTACTACAAACACTTTACTAAGCCTGCCTAATTCCTAACAGCATTCTACATACTTATCCTAGTATCCAAATAAATACAGCTCCAACCCCTCAACAAAAAGCTTCTCTTTGTAACAGACAGAAACCATTGCAACCCCTCCATAAAAGAAGAAAAACAAACCAAAACCAACAAAACAAACAAACAAAAAAACCTGAACCCATATGTGGTCAAAAAGCAGGAAACAGCAGATTCCGATGTACAAAGCTCCAACAGGTACTCTACGATACAACTCCTGGACATAAGGCTTGGGAACACCGAGTGAGAGGGAGGGATTAGAAAGATTTTAAACCAGAGTAGCAGGATATCTAATGTGAGACTGTGATTCCTAGAAATGACAGAGCTGCCTCACTCATGATAGCTCAACAATATGGCTTCCTGAACAAGACCTGAACAAGTAAAAACTAAAGTGGAAGGGGGAAGTCTCAAGGGGTGCTCTCATCAAACAAAGAACTACAAACAAATGAGGAATTCTGAATGGGGAGAATTAGTTTTCCCCAGGAGTCTGCTCCCTAATTGGTTATCCAATATCAAGTAAGTAGTTAGCTCTGAAATACTGTATGTACAAGAAATGTTAAACAGACTCGACATGTTCTCTTTATATATTTATGAAAAATGGGCCATGAATTTGTGAAATAGTGGTGGGTGGGGGACATGGATAAGAATTAGAAGGAGAAAAAAAATTAGTAATGAAGTAATTACATTTTAATTTTAAGAAGAAAACAAACTTTAAA
>JADRCC010559877.1:0-17568 GCA_019843855.1 Hylomyscus alleni
TATTAAAGTCACCGGATAAGTCAGCATTTTCCTTTTGAGCCCTAAAACATACAGGGATATCTAGGCAATTTCCTTAAGAGTCAATTTGTACATTTTCCACAAATTGATTGTGTACAGCAGCAAACCTGCCTGTATTGGCTGCGTTTTTATTGTAATTACATTAGCTTAACTAAACACACACAAATTGGCAAAATACAAGAGTGAGAGAACATGTGTGTTTCTATAAAAACTGATTCAATGCTTGGAAACAATTTCATAGAGTCAAGTTGCCAAGCCGTTCCTGTTATATTAGAATCTGGATGAGACAAATAAAAAAGGATTAAGAAGAAAATGATTCTAAAATGATCCTAGAAACCAATGCCTTTGAAATATAAAAGTACCAGCCAATATCGAAAAAAAAAATCGTATAGAGATTCTAATTACCATTCACTGTGACCTGGGCAAAAAGCATAGCACAGCCTAGAGGCCAGGCTCTTCAGTGGCAGCAGGGGAGAGGACACTCACCATAAGCTAAAGGAGCAGTTTCTACAGAGCTTGACTGCAAAGCTAGATGGGAAAAGAGCTCTGTGTAAGGGAAATATAGAGTTATCAGGCATATGAAGGTGCTAAGTTTACAGAGATTGTCAGGACACAGACTCTGAAGACTTTCTTAAGGAATCTCAAATTTTTCAGAACAATGAGTGCTAGCACTTTTTTGTTTCTCTGACAAAATACTCAAGGAAAACAACTTGAAGTGGCTGTAAGTTCGATCTCAGCTCATAATTAGCGGACTCCCTGGTTTCCGGTTTGTAAGGAGGCTGAGCACAGCAGCAGAAGAGCCTAGAAAGGCCGGGATGCTCACCTCAGGGCAGCCAGGAGGCAGAGAGGGGGACTAGAAAGAGCCAGGACATTCTACATAGGCACACACCCGAGAGTCACCAACCAGCAATCAGGCACCCCTCACCTCCTGTTAATAATGGTATCTGATTATGACTCAATCAATGGATTAATTCCAGTGAAGTCAGAGTCTCCAGGACCCAGCAACCTCTCAGTGACTGGTTCTACCAAACGGAGGCCAAGTCTTCAGCTTTGTCCCTTTTTGATAGATACTTCCTATCTAAACCATAACAATGGGAGATGGCTGGAGAAAGCAGTGATGTGATTAGGTTCTTTTAGCAAGGCCACTTTGGCTGTGTAGGAGCACATCTGGGAGGGGAGGTGGCGATGGAGCCTTAAGGCAAGAGAGCAGAGCAGCTGCACGGGTGCCAAAGGGAAAAGGAAGACTGTCTTCTCCATCTACTTGCCTCGACAATGACGATAACTGGGTAAATCAAGAGGAACTTAGAAAAAACTTAGCACAGACTGTCAGTCGATCCAGGGTAAAGAAACGGTGAAGCCGAAGCTTAGATTTCTGGGTTGGTTGACTAGGTAGTGGGACCATAAAACCCAATAACAAAAAATAGAAAAATAACAAGGGGGAGGTAAGGTAGCTATTGTAGCTAGTTCTATGCTTTATTTAGAGGGGAAAAAACCCCTAATTTCTAGAAAATGTAAGGCCAGGCTGGAGAGATGGCTCAGTGGCTAAGAGTGTTTGAGCTCCAATGGAAGACCAGGGTTTGGCTCCCAGCATAGGCATCAGGTAGCTGAGAAACACCTTCAACTCCTGATGCTCTTTTCTGGCCACTTTAGACATCAGGCACACATGTGGTGCATGTATATGTAGACACTCACATCTACACATAAGACAAAAATAAATAATTTTTTTTTATAGAAAGATAAAGAGTAAGCCACATAAGCAGCAGAGCCAGAAATGGGTCGGACCAGTATCTTTTCCGTCCCTATTAACCTCAGTCCATTTTTTTCTTCCATATAGAACAGACACCCACTCATTATTGAATCTGGAGTTTTATTCCTCCTAGAGCCTTGCCACCTACCCAGATATGATTAGAAATGTTTTTGTTTTTGTTTTTGTTTTTAAGCATAGGTCATATTTTATAACTTCCCTCATGCTTGCCACACCCCACAAAAACAAAACCACAACAAACAAACCCCACTTGGTTTAGGATTGCATGGAACTCTATGGACATAGATTTCACACAGCGCAATCTTTTATCAGCTAATGGAAATTTGACCCACACGAAGATGAATAGGGTGAGCCTTCTGTGAAATAGGCTGAAAATAATTGCATGTCAGGCAGGGTTTGGAGGGAAGCCAGTGAGCTGCTCGGTGAAAATATGGAAGAGCTGAACCTCTGCTGCTCCAGATTTGAAAGCTCAAGTACTGGAGCAGGGAAATACTTTATCTCCATGCACGGGGCTTCTGATTTATTTCCTCTGGCTACTAATTGCTGCAGAAGGTAGCAATTCGGGTTTCTAAAGGAAAACAGCAACATTTACCGGGCTTGAAAAATACTCAAGTAGCATTGGTTTGAATTTAGAGGCTCCAACAACCAGCAGCATAGCACAGCCAGGACAATTAGGAGCTAAATGGGCAGGCAGTTTCTGGAAATGACTTTATTTAAAGTCCTTAATGGGAAAAGATGAATGAAAAAGGAAGCTTTCTGTCCCGAATAGAACGAGAGCTCAGGCTGATAAATCTTGCCTGTATTCAGTTTTCCCATTATAAACATCCTATTGTTAAGAGTACGGAGTTTTGGCTAAATGAGACACCATTTTTTTATCCACACATTCATTTATTCAACAAGTATTTATGAAGTGACCATTGTGCCAATGGGCGGCTCTTAACTTGACAATTTAGACCTCCTCTCAGGGAACATTTGGGAACATTTAGTATCCATTTTGGTTGTCATAAGCGAGAAGCAGGAAGAAAAAGATAAGGACGATGCTAATGCCCTATGTGCAAGAGACCTCGCCCTGCAACTGAGGTCCTTAGATGCCATAAAGGTTTGAATACAGTACAAATATACAGAAAAAGCAAACTACAGTTTGACTATCTTAAAACAAATTTCGGTGGTGGTGCATGCCTTTAATCCCAACACTTGGAGGCCAGTCTGGTCTACAGAGTGAGTTCCAGGACAGTCAGGGCTATACAGAGAAACCCTGTCTCGAAAAACCAAAAAAAAAAAAAAAAATTTTTTTTAAACATGAAAAATTAAACATATTAGAACATACAGCAAAAGCTGCACAGGGCTTGAACTTTTGTGATTAATTTTTCCTCATTCAAAAACTTTTATTAATGAAAATATATGTAGTAATATGTAAGTTATATTTTGAGTATTCAGAAGAAAATATGGACTGTAGATACAGCTCAGAGTAGGGCATTTGCCTCTCATAGGCCCTAGGCTCAATCTCCACACCATAAAACGTGAAATGTGTGAAACTAATTTCTTGTTACTGCACTGTGGTAAAACTTCACTTTTCTCAGAAAATACTGCGTTTTCCCCAAATATTTCTTTATCCAAACAAAGGTAAGTTTACATCCTTAATTAATACAACTATGAAAAAATTTAAAAATTAAAAGACCAGAGCATAATATGAACTTATAATTTTAGAAATATTAAGTTTTAAATTTTTTTAAAGAATTTTAATCTTTTTTTCTTTGAAGAGCTGAAGACTGCACACAGGGCACTGCATTAGCTAAATCCCCAATCCAAGTTTTTTAAAAAAAAGTAACACCATTGTAAAATGATGACAACCCTAAATGTCATTATCAAGCAATTCAAACTCTTGGAGGGTATTTTCAAATATGTCATTCTTATATTTGAATGGATCTATTGGCTTCCTACCAATAAGAAAAGACAAGGAGACATTTATTCTACTTAGAATATTTGATCAGTCAATAAAATATTAGTAATTCTTTTATCCATAGCTGGTTGTAAATGAGAT
Organism: Hylomyscus alleni; assembly: GCA_019843855.1. Classification (NCBI taxonomy): domain Eukaryota; kingdom Metazoa; phylum Chordata; class Mammalia; order Rodentia; family Muridae; genus Hylomyscus; species Hylomyscus alleni. The sequence continues at coordinate 3,825 of JADRCC010559877.1, forward strand.
TTTCCACGGAGGGCTACGCTATTGCTGTCCTTCAGTGTATCATCGATGTCATTTTTCCCCTTGCTAATGATGGAGGAATTTTACACGCGACCCAACACAAAAAGAAGAGAAATATGCTTCATGGTGAAAACTGACGATCAAGCCTTTCATCTGCCTCATAATCCACACAGGGAGCTGTGACTCTGAAGTTATGGAACAAACGATGCTGACTCTGAAGCTGTGGAGCAAACAATGCGGAGCTGGGGCCTGGACCGACCACGGCAGGGGCGGGGTCCTGCGTGCCGCAGGATTTTCACTCTGCAGCTGCCACACCACTGCTCCTCCACCATTTACTTACTCAGTGACTCAAACTTCAACTCAGTTACTGAGTGCATGCCAACCCACGCCAGGCCCTGAAGACGTCTCTGCCTTCGTTCAGTGAAGTCAAAGAGAGGAACGGACTTGAGATGTTAAGAAATACACCAACCACGTGATACATGAACGTGATCTAAGCGTGAAGCTCAGGAAGAACAGACTTGAGAAAGACGGGGAGCGTGGTGAGGCCTGCCAATCAAAAGTAAACATCCCGAAGGTCCGAGGTGCGATCGAGTCGATAGAGACAGGTCAAGGAAGGTCTTATACATCTAAATGTTGTGACCCATGGTCTCCAAACGCTTTTATTTTCATTGAGGCAGAGTTTGTGTGAAGTGGAAGATCCTATGAGGACTGTTGTTAAGTGTACAGCACAGTGTCTTCACGTGATTTGACAACCATCCACACGGCATTTGTCTTCAGAACTTTCCTGACAAGACTAAAATCTTCTGCCTATTAATCAATAGCTTCCCTGAGTCTCAAGACTGACAACTTCCTTTCTGTCTCTATAAATTTGCCAGCTTGGGGTACTTCCACAAAACACTCAATGTGTGCCTCTCTTTGCTTAACATCAAGGCTTCAGTATGTGTCTGTACTGCACTCTATATAATAATTTCATCCAACTCTGTTCTAAGCCTGCATCTCCAGCTTATGCACACTATTAATATACCATGTGGTTGTAAAACATACACAAAAACAAATATTTTCCGAGTGCAAGGCTAAAAATCTTCACTTTGTTTTTCTTTCTCACCACGGATGGCCTTGGAAAACCCCAGAAGTATTTTGCCCCTCTTTGGAACTAATTACCAACTGCTATAGAAAACAGAAAAAGGAAAAAAAAAAGAATCTTTTGAATAGAGCAGTGTGGATTGACATTCTGGCCCAGTTTTCTACCAAGAATCCTTATCTACTTGTGTTACTATCTGGTTAGTTCTGATCAGCAACTAAGACTAAGCCTTAAGTCTTGTAAAGTTAATTTTCCCCTACTAGGTCTCCCGTCTACAAAGGGCATTCTTTTCATGGTATGAACACTCCAGTTTGGTAAATACAAGAAAAATTCCATAACTGGTTACCCCCAAGACCTAAAAGTATACTTGTGGGAAGTCCTCCCTAAGGAGAATGGGATGGGATCAGGATAGAGCCAACCTTGAAGCCTGTGCAACAGAAAATTCAAAAATTCCAAACACAAATGGGAGGATAAGGTGGCCCAAGAGGCAGTAACCTTGATTCCAAGAACTCTCCACCTATAGGCTAAGAGAGTGTAGCCAGGGGTAGCCCAGTGCTTCATAGAGGCCAGCTCTTGCCTGGTTTTAGCCAGGGGTCCATACTCTTTTCCCAGGAAACCAGTGCCTACAAAAGTACTAATGCTGATATGGTGGTGCAACCAGGAAACAGAACTCTATAAGGGGCCTTACGTTTTTAATCTCCTTTATTGACAGAGGCAAAGATGAACATCGATAGAGTTTCTCTCTTACTGGTCTTTCCTCCATTTTCATGCCTGATGTGTACTCTCTCTCTCTCTCTCTCTCTCTCTCTCTTTCTCTCTCTCTCTCTCCCCCTCCCTCTCTTTTCTGTCATTTAACCTCCCCACTTAATTCCATACTTTATGCACTGATAAAACTCTACCTTTTATGGATAAGAAAAGAAAAAAAAAACACAACTAGAAATGATACCTTCTATCTTTAGGAAACTTTTAAACAAGAAAGGAAGCTACCCCTAGCCAACCCACCTCACTGTGGCTGTGTAGGAGTTACTGATTTCTTTGGCTCACTATGTGAAACAAATAACCTTTCTAAAGACTGAAAGACACCTTTGCTCTTAACTGAAAAAAAAAAAAAAGAATTGTAGTGAGCTTTGGTTTTGCTTTTATGTACGACTGAGACAGAAACTACTGAAGCAGTTAGACTTTTTTTTTTAAAGGTTTTCCCTTCAAACAATTACACAACTACTTTTTGCAGGTGTCATATTACTGGTTCTGTAGTTTTCTCATCATCCAAAGGTGTTTGGAGGCTGGAGAACAGATCAGACAGGAATGAGAAAGGATCCAGTTTGGAAACACATAGCACATTGAGCCTTTACTGTTATCATATCCTTGATCAGGAGCAAAACACTTAGTGGTGACTGTGGACCACTCCCACTCACTGGCATGGTCTCCAGAGCCTTTAAAAGCACTGTACATTAAATGGGCTCATAATTTGTCCAAGTCCAACTTTTCAGTTGTGTCATGTGTCCTCTTACTTTGCAATCTACTGTTGTGTTAGAAGTGTGTGCCTTAGGGCGCTATAACAGGAGTACCCACACTTTAGGATTTATGAGACAATCTATCAGTTCTTTCTCAATGGTGAAAAAACTTTCTCTTCTGCAAAAGGAATAAAATGTAATAAATAAAGAAGGGGGATAAGATGCTATCGACCTATTAAGAGTAGTTTTGACCTCTGTTATCAATGATAATGGCATTTTATCTACTCACTCTCATTCTTAGTGAATACTTCACTAGTGAAAATATTTACCAACCAAATAATTAACCAGAGGGTGAAAACAAACTGCAAACTGACCCACTGCAGGCCAGTTCTAGTTTCTGTAAGATATATGAAATGACTGTATCTGAAATGGCAAGCTTTTGTTCCTCAACACTTTACTGGCTGGGAGCTCCAAGGCCAAAGTCCCAGTGGACACAGTTTCTGTTGAGGGCCTACTTCCTGGTTTACGGGCATCTCTACCAATGTCAGCAGAGCGAGAAACAAGCACTTGAGTATCTTTCAAAGCCACCAATTTCACTCACAAGGGTTCTTGTCCAGGATCTAATTACTTCCCAAAGGCCTCACTTCCAGGCACCATCATTTTGGGGACTCAGTATTACTGTGTAAACTTGGAAGTGCACACGAGTAAAAATGTGTGGCCCAAGGCATGGAAACCACATCAGTAACATCAGTCATTATGGTTTCAGACAAGATTGCTAAATCTCAGTCACTAATATTTTCATAAAAAGCGTAATCAGTGTGGGAATATCTCAAGTACACACATATATCTCTGTATTCTATAGGTGGATAGCTACATATGCAGATATATACATATACATACATACATACATACATACATACGTACATACAAACCAAGTCATGCTTAATTCAAATAGGATTACACATGAAATCACATATGAAATCCAAAGTTTTCACAACTCAGCCTTCACATTTTCCCTTTTACTTCTTCCCTAGGGCGCTCAGTAGAACGGCAATAATGGGCTAACTTGAAAGATGCTGTGATGTGATTGTAATGCATGGGAGAAGAGTGGACTGAAGCATGGTCACTGTACTCCAGGAGGCAGAGTAAGGAAGGAGACGGAGATCCACTAAAATGTAGCCTTTATGTGTGCAATTCTGCACTTCCACAGTGCTGATGTGTTTTATTTTAATAAACAGTAATATTTGTTGCTGCACGTCTGAACTCCCTCAGATGAAGGCAACCCACAGGTAAGTTTTATTTTCAGACACTGATGTCTGCTTACATCCTTTCTCTGCATGGGTCACATCATTTATGTGTTCTATTGAACAGTTACCAAGTACTTGTTTACAGTGCGCTGGCCCTGACAATTAACTACATAAGTCTCTTTCATGGATGGGTGGGGTGAGAGATTGGAGGGGGAATGAGAGTCAATCATAAGCAATAAGGAAGAAAAAATATCAGATGAAGTACAATGCCGAAGTAGAAATACCCGCTTCCCACCTGTATTTTCTTCCTCTCCCCAGCTTATCTTGTCTTAACTACATAGTAACCCCTCCACCTGGTGATTGCTTGGAATCCTTGATCTAGCCCCTATTTCCGACAAGCCACACTTTGGCATTTGTTAGTTTACCTTATCTTTCCCAAGTAGACCATAGGCTTTGAGGAGTGAGATGTGCATGGTGTTTTTTAATGAAGTTAAACTTGTGACTTCTGGCACATGGGCTGATTTTGCTCAACATTAACCCCTAAGACACAACATATGACATATACAGTCAATGCCAATTTGCAGAATAATCTGTTGCAGGAGTAAAGAAAGCCAGTGCTAGGCTAGCATCCAACTGTCACAGCACGATAGAAAGTTTGTCAGGAATAACTTCAGACGGGAAGATGATCGATCGTCTACAAGGTGTTTAGAATATCATCTTTAGAGATGTTTTCTATTGCACTGATCCTGTAGCTCATATGTGGAGCATCACTTTTTTTAAAAAAAAATTATTACAATTTAAAGTTCTCTCTGCTAAAATGTTATTTTCAAATAGTAAAAAAATGAAAACAACAGGTAGACTGTCTACTGTGAATTAAATGACAAGTTCACAGACACTGAAGAAAGATCTGATTTTCAGAACCAAAGAGCTGGCTTCCATTCAGACCTGGATAGAACAGTGAGTTATTTAGATAAAAACACAGAACTAAAAACGACCCATTGATGGAGCCTAGAACCCTAGGAATACTGGAAATTCCAGCCTTCGAAAGCGCTCTGACCTTCAACTGATTTTGGACCATTTTTCTAGGGCTCGAACCAATCCAGGTCATCTTTTTTTAATGCCTTCTGGAGGCTACCAAGTCCCACAAAAATGGAGGCAAAACCCTTGCCATTTCCATAAGCGAGAGACATAGGAGTCATCTGACCATAGTCTATTATGGGCATTGAACAAAGCAGGTAGCAAACCCACAGAGCTGACTGCCTGGACCATTGTGGTGAAAAAAACCTTCCATTATGCCAAAGCTGTAAACTCATCCTAAAAGCTCCCTTGGCTATTAGAACTCAGATTTAGGTTTTTCTGGGTTATACCTAAACGTGCTTCCCCTGGGGAGTCCAGCTAAGTTAAAGCTCCAATGTGACCATTTACACTCCCTGGTGATTTTTTTCCCCACGTACTTCTAGGAACGTGGGTGAACTCCAAGACCTTCTATTTTGAGAGATAAGGTCTGGCAGAACAGGGACAGCTCACAAACCAAATGAAGGGTACAGGCAGTCTGGGAGCTTCTGCAGAGTCGCTCACAACTGACTATTGTGTTAGTAAGTTCCAAAATTATTTTGAATTTATTTTGCTGGTGGAAAAATCTGAAGCGGTAAAACACTGTATTAGCGAAACTGATGGGGGAAGAAAAAATTGTTGGAAATAATGTGATGGGCATCTGAATGCTTGTATGTTGTATCCTTGTCAAGGAACAAAAAGAAACAGAAAAACACAAGGCATTTATGTTTGTATGACTATCCAGCTTGGCCTATCTCCTAGTCGGGGACCCATTATTGCTAAACTTGAAAGTAACTGTTATTGTTGTTTATTGAGCATGTAATATCTTTCAGTCACGGTACTAGAGGTTTGTATCATTACCTAATTCAGTCCATCACTACATGGTAAATATCCTTAGTCTTACATTCAAAAGTAGGAAAATTGGGGCACAGAAACTTTGAGTAATTCTCTCCAAAGTCTTGCATGTAGTAAATTGTAAAGTTAGGGTCGGAAACCAAGTGCGTATGACTAAAATCGAGTTCTTTTCAACGCTGCCTTGAAGGCAGTTAAATTCAAAGATCAAATACCATTTCTCCCTCATTAAAAATAACTTCTTTAAGGATAAAGACTGACACTGCAATTTAGTGCCAAACCATGAAGGATTTTTAAAAAGTATTACACCCTAGTTAGAGTTTCAAAACATTTCATTTAAATGCATTTAAGTTGAACAATTTGCATAACCAAGTCGAAGCTTGTTTCTGAGGAAAGTGGTCTGCTAGCAAGTAAGTCCCCTTGGTCTTTTAATGCCATTGCAGTTTTAAAGTCTACAGTGACAAGTCACAGTGGGATGAGGGGAGCTCCTTCACACTTTGTATACAAAACAGGAGAGACAGGATTTGGAGGCTGACATGACAGGTGCAGGGTGGAGATAAAGCCCTGCTGGCGATCACACTAAAATCAAGTCTTACCGGAGCAAATGACCTTTAGGGGAAAGGGTAGTGGGAAGGAGATGGATATCCAGGGCCAGAGATGGAAGATGTGTTCTAATAACTGTGCCAGATTATCTTCCCACATCACAAAATAAAGTGGTTCTTTTCCTTGGTGGTCCGTCAGCATAAGTGTGTGGAACAGCTCTGCCCTGCCTGGATGCTATTCAGTCCGCTCTAAGGGAACAATCACGTAAGTGATTTTTCAGGAATTCCTTCAGAGCATCCCACTGACTGCAACATTACTTACTTTTTACAGACATGATTATAGTTTCACATCCCCGTATAACCTCAGCCTCAGTTCGCAGTGCAGTACAGTCTCCTAGCTGGGTCTCATGGGGGTTGCATCTCGGAGCCACCTACCGGGATAAACTGCCTTTTGTACATTTTAAATCACAGGTGTACCAGCCCTTCCCCCCTTTTTAAATCAAGTCGGGGAAGGAGAAGGAACAAGGAAGGCAGAGGAAAAAAAAATATTACTCTCACTGGAGAAAACTGAAGGTTATTAAGAAAAATTCAGAGGTGACTCTTTAACCATTGGGTCATATAGAGATCTTCTCTGTATCTCACGAATCCCTTTCCATGAATCCCTTCTAAGAAGGGAAGGTTGGGTTTGACTTTCTCCTCTGCCTCAAATGTCTCTGCAAATGGGAGCGAGCCAAAACCTGAACTGGGGTAGCTTGCTTCCTCTTGGATTTACCTTGTAGTTTCTGGTTGTATTCGGTCCTGTCAGACTGGCTCCTCCTCAAGGAGCCAGAGTGGTCCCCAGAAACACCGCTGTCCACCACAGTATCTGTTTTCCTCCTCTCCAGCATATACAGCTTGGATCTCAAGAAGGTCAAGTTCTTCCTCTTGCTTCCCATGGTTTCTTTCCCAGCGGCTTCTCTGGGCTCCATTGGAGGCAAAGAGACAACGTTCTGCGGTTTGCAGGCAACGGTGGTTGGTTGTTTAGGTGTCTCAGCGTGCACTTCAGCATCTAACTGCCCCCTTTCTAACTACACAGCTTCACTGCACGGTTACCTGACTGTGGCTGCTACCTGGAGTCCCCGGGCTCCACCCCTATGAGGTCATTTTCTTTTATACCTACAATCCAACAGGGGAAGTTGCCACCTGTTACCTGAGAGACCTGCCGCACTGAGTTAGGCAAAGCAGGGACTCTAATGTCACATGCTACTGAAGCAAACAAAAATCTCATTGTGTGGGGCAAGGGCTTGGGGGAGGGGGGGAGGAGGAAAAGTGCGCAAGGTGAGACAGGGCTGAGGGAAGGGAAGGACACATTAGCTCAGCCCTCGGCCTGTGGGTTGAATGTGTGCCCATGGGCGTGTGCAGGTGCACTCTTGTGAACTTGGGTTGTGACCGCCGCTGGGAGCCCTGTGCGGCTTTCCTCTGCTCTTCCACCTGAGACTCTGAAGTCAGTGTGTAGCTATGACAATTTACATTCGCGCGACAATGCTGACGGGGGTTATTTTTATTTGGAATACGTGCCCTCAAAGCAATGCATCTAATTTTCATTATCGCTGTTGGAGATCATCTGCTACAGTCTGACTGGCTAAATAATCCCTGGTCAGAGCTCCTGAGAAGTCAAGATTGACATTTGAGAATGATCCCCCTCACGCCCGTGGAGAGTCAAGAACTGGAGGAGAATGAATGTCCCCAGAGCCCAGAAACTTCTCTTATTCTCCTCAGGCTGCCTGTTGCCTGGGCTCCATTTTTAACTGGTTCCAGTCTTCTCCTCTCAAGTCTTGGTCCTTAAGAATAAACTCACTGTTTATTTCTTTAAAAACTTCCTGGTCTAGCTTCCCAAATGGCATGTGAGGAAAGGAAACGTGAGAGAGAAGGAGGTGGAATTGAAAGTGGAGAATTATAAAGAAGGCTCACAGGGCAGAAGCAAGGGCCGGGAGAGAGAAAGGCAAAAGGGGAAGGGCCTTTCATTGTCTGAAGTTGTTTTTCCTTGTATTTATTGGGCTCTCCCAAGGGAGAGATCTCAGAAGCTCTGGGAATGTACTGAGTGTTTTGTGCACACCCTTGTTAGGGAAAAGATACCCTGAGGAGAAAAATAGATTCCCTTCTACAGTAAAGGGCCCACCAGCTTCCACTTGCCCATTATGAATCTTGCTCAACTCCACCTGGACACGATTATAAACGAGGAGGAGAAAGACAAAAACCATTTTTCCCAACATAGGTTATGTAGGCTGGATGTAATTTGCATAATTACCTTAAGAGATAAATGATAAATCCTCACTCACTAAGGAGACATCTATATATAACTTGGTACACTGAATGGATTTTATTTGAGATAATTGAGAGTTAATGTTTTTTTTCTTTGAACAAGCTCTCCTGAGTATATTGAATACATTTAAAACAACTTTTAAAGCTGTAAATGAAGTTTATTATTTATTAAAACATCCCACTTGCTTTTATATAATATACATGTATATATACATATATTCACATAGTGACTATCAGAGATATACTCTTCAGTATATTGTTGTAACTGAAAAATTGTGCAATTAAAACTATAAGACTTTTGGGAAATAGGAGGTTTAGAGACCAAGCAAGAAAGAAAGAAAGAAAAAGAAAAAAAAAACAAACAAACGGAAAACCAATAAAACCAGATAATACCTTTTATATGTTTTCACACATGATAGTTTTTTTTTTCTTTTTGGCATACTTTGATTTTAGTTTTAAATGTTTGAACTGGATGACACAGTGCCCCACACCTGTAATCCCAGGTGTAATTCAGGATAGGTAGGAAGGTCACAAATGCAGTGTTAGCTTAGCCTACATGCTGAGTAAAATAAAATATCTTTTATTTTCATGTGTGTGCAATATGCATATGTGTGTGCATGCAAATTTGCATTTGCTCGGGCACACATAGGTGTGTGTTCATGCTCGAGTGTGCATGGAAAACAAGATTGTTTGTTCTCAGGAATCATTCTGGATCTGCCCTATTCTTCAAGGCAAGCTGCTCAGTGGAACACAGAGCAGGCTATATGGTTAGTCTTGCTAGGCTGCCGTGCCTTCCTGACACTTGCATGAGTTCTGGGTATCCTACCTCTGGTCCTTACGCTTGAGCAGCAAGTGCTTTACGGGCTGAGCCACCTCTTGAGCCCACAATGCTTCTGGGTTTGTTTGTTTAGTCTCACTTTAAAGCTTAGGCAGGGCTGGCACTCACTGTGTAGGAGACCCTGGCCTTCAGCTCATAAAGATCTGTTTGTCTCTCTCTTGATTGTTTGAACTAAATGCATACCCCACCGAAGCTGGCATTGCTTTGGTTTTTAATATAAGGTCTTTGCTTCTTTTATATAGGCTGACCTGGAACTCAGCATGTAGGCTAAACTAACACTACATTTGTGACCTTCCTATCTCTCCTAAACTACACCTGGAATTACAGGTGTGGGGCGCTGTGTCACCCAGTTCAAACACCTGAGGAATGTGCAAATGCTTTGGGAAATGTAGCCCTCTATCTTGGGAAAGTCCTGGCCTTTGCTTATGCCCCCCCCCCCCCCCCCGCACCTCAGAAAGCCTGCAGTGTGTGAGCTAGGGAATGGCAGAGCCTTTGAAGTCACAAAGAAATACCACAACAGATGACAGCGAATTGAGGCCTATGACACAGTCAGGGCCTGAGGTCACTGGCAGTGTTTACAGGACACACAGCTGACTTTTGTATTCTCCTCAGTCATCATTTTATCTAGATATGATTTTTCATTTCATTAACTTAAATGTTTCAAGTGGACCATGTTCACACACCCAAACAAATATGAGACTGTGCTGCCTTCAGACAGTTGCTTAACCTATCAGTCTATCTGGACCAAACTTGTATTTCTGAAACAAACACATCTCCATTCAGATTCTGGCTCTCACAGATTTTTCTTTTAATAATGGAGATTAATATCCTATATCTATAGGGTATGTATCATAGCTATTATAGATTCTGTGGCAAATGTGTTTCGATTATTCATGGTGGTTTATTTAAAGTTATATTTCATGGGTGGTGTGTGTGTGTGTGTGTGTGTGTGTGTGTGTGTGTTGGCTCAAGAGAGGAGGCCAGAAGACAATTTGCAGGATTCAATTCTCTTCTCCCTCCTTATGAGATCGGGAGAAAAAGTCAGGCAGGCACCTTTACGCACTGAGCCATCTCACTGCCCTTGAAGAATTTTTAATGTAAATGTAAAAATAATCAAAACTGCTGTCATAGTTTGTTTTAGATGGTCTCTAGACCAAATATCGGAGTTTGGGGCAAATTAGCTACGTGATCAAGAAATCTGGGAAGTGATCTGACCCCGAGGGTTCTGACCTAACTCCTGGATCAACCCTGTGATAGATGCCTAATACAAAGTCAATACCAAGGAGCCGAGGAAGGCAGGAAGTGGGGACTGGTGGCAGGAAGCAGCCACTGAGGCAGGCTTTAAGAAGATCAGCTTTTCCCTCTGACTCTTCTCTGTCTCTCCGACTCCTGACGTCCTCTTAGTCAGAGTTCTCTGCCTCACATACACCCAGAAGTTTTAGAGAGAGGCAGGCAGCCAGCATGGACTGAAACCTCTGAGGGGCGACACAAAAGGAACCCTTCCTCTGGAAAGTCACCTAGTCTCAGGATTTTGACCCTGTGGCAAAAACTGACTAACCATAGGATATTCCATCACGACTGGGGCAGATGTTGCGGGTGGTTTACTCGGTTTTTATTCACACACCCACTTCCGGTTGCCATCCTCAGGACTAGGACCATCATTTTATGCAAGGTAGCACCAGGCTTGGTCAATCAATGAAAATGTTTTCTTTTAAAGAAAAAATGGCTTTCTGCACTAGTCTCAGACACCTGCATCTCAGGGTTAATCCAGAATAAAGGGCAAGGTATTGATTCTGAGGAAGCCTTTCCTTTGGCCAAGAAAAGGAGCATGCGCAGCAGCCTCCAACCTTCTTCCTCCGGAATCAATTGTGTGAAGCAGTTACAGTCACCCTGTGTCTGAGAGCCAAAGAAATGAATGAATTCTTCAACTGTTATATCGAAGCCACACTAGCAGCCACTCGCCTTACACTTTTGCTTTTTGGGTAAAAGAAAGGCTTATTATTTTCTCCAAACCATTGTTGGGGTTTCTGTGAGCGCATTTCCAGTGTATGTAGCTGACAGTAAACAAGCAAATCACATTTCTCTTGCTTATCTCCTTTACATTTCCCAAGCCAGTATATTTAGAATCTCCAGCCTAAAACATGATTTAGTCTTTCCAGTAATGAAAATGACCAGGTCAGAGAAACTGAGTTGTGTGTCTTATTGAATCATCAACCCGACAAGAACGAGATCTCTAATCTGTCTACACACAAAGGTATTTCAATACAAGGAGTTTCAAATAATATAATTTGGATGAAATGGTGGCCAGATATCAAATCATGATATTGTTTAATATGGATGGATTCTGGCTTGCTATTAGGAGCAACACCGGATAGTAGACCCAAGATTCTGCCTCCACCATGGCTTCAGGATCCCCTGTCCTCATGGTTGCTCTGGGTCTCAACTCCTTCGTTTGAAAAATAGAAGACTGTCCCAACACTGGAAGTAACTGAGACCAGTAGACCCAAGCACAGAGGAACTCTGCCAGCCTAGTGGCTCAGGTTGTTTCCGGTCTGTCTGGACCTGTGCACTGAACAGACCTTGGGCACAAACTTTGCAGCCAGTCCCACAACATCCAGAGGAAGCTCCACTCCCAGGCCCTCTAACAAGCCCAAGATCGCAGGATCCCAGAATCACAGGATCACAGAGACAGCTTGACTCTGAGGAGTTCTGACACAACCAGGATCACAAGAAGGGCAGGCTCCAGTCAGATTTAGCAAGGGCAGGTAGCACTAGAGATAAATAGATGGCGGGTGTGGGGTGGAGGGTGTGGTGACACAAGCGTAAGAAAATAAACAGCACAAACCAAGGTTACTTGGCATCATCAGAACCCAATTCTTCCACCATAGCAAGTCCTGGACACACCATCACACTGGAAAAACAAGATTCAGATCTAAAATCACTTCTCATAATGCTGATACAGGACTTTAAGAAAGACATAATAACTCCCTCAAAGAAATACAGGAGAACACAGGTGAACAGCTAGAAGCTCTTAAAGAGGAAACACAGAAATCCCTTAAAGAACTACAGGAAAACACAATCAAACAAGTGAAGGAAATGAGGAGAACCATCCAGGATCTAAAAATGGAAATAGAAACAATAAAGAAATCAGAAAGAGAGACAATCCTGGAGACAGAAAACCTAGGAAAGAAATGAAGAGTCATACATGCAAACATCACCAACAGAATACAAGAGAAAGAAGAGAGAATCTCAGGTGCAGAAGACACTATAGAAAACATTGACACAACAGTCAAAGAAAATGCAAAAAAGCAAAAAGCTCCTAACCCAAAACGTCCAGGAAATCCAGGATGCAATGAGAAGGCCAAACCTAAGGATAATAGGTATAGAAGAGAGTGAAGACTCCCAAAGTAATGGGCCAGTAAGTATCTTCAACAAAATTATAGAAGAAAATTTCCCTAACCTAAAGAAAGAGATGCCCATGAACATACAAGAAGCCTACAGAACTCCAAATAGACTGGACAAGAAAAGAAATTCCTCCATCATATAATAATAAAAACACCAAATGCACTAAACAAAGAAAGAATTTTTAAAAGCAGTAAGGAAAAAAGATCAAGTAACATATAAAGGCAGGCCTATCAGAATTACATCAGACTTCTCACCAGAGACTATGAAAGCTAGAAGATCCTGGGTAGATGCCATGTAGACCCTAAGAGAACATAAATACCAGCCCAGGCTACTATATCCACCAAAACTCTCAATGACTATAGATGGAGAAAACAAGATATTCCATGACAAAACAAAATTTATACAATATCTATCCACAAATCCAGCCCTACAAAGGATAATAGATGGAAAACACCAACATAAGGAGCAAAACTACACCCTAGAAGCAAGAAAGTAATCTTTCAACAAACCCACACAAACCTAATTTCACCTCTAACAACAAAAATAATAGGAAGTAACAATTACTTTTTCTTAATATCTCTTAATATGAAAATTAATATTACAAACATCGATTGAAATCCAAAAAAAATGAGGAATTAGAAATTTGTTGGCTATCATCTGGTGGTCTCTCTAATTTGGTAATTGGAGAAATAGGTACAGTATTGTACAATCCATATGCACTTTCTGCTTGTTTGTACATGACAGTGTCTTGCTGTGTACCACGTAATGGTCTAGCAAGCATGCTTCTCCTATCTCAGTCTCTTTACTAGTAGGATTGTTTATTTGATGTTTTTATACTATACTACGGTTTTCAGAACAGCTTACATATTTTAAAAGTATTTATATAGCCAAAAAAAAAAAAAAGAAAGAAAGAAACGTAGACAATTAACTTGGGTGGTAGCTTGTAAGAGAACAACAAAGAGTGAGACTGATTG